>JAQZBX010080943.1:0-13749 GCA_029593785.1 Cabassous unicinctus | reverse complement strand
AGTTATTTTCAAAATTGTGCTTTACCATATGTCAATAACAAATAAAATTACTTTAGTATGTCTTTTTTGCTCTGAAATAAAAAATATATATTTATACAATCTTTATTTATTGCTATTTCTTTTTTTTTTTTTTTGCAATTAGAGGTATGTCGTTTATAAGCATTTATTTACTTATTCATTTGTTTATTTTTTAGGAGGTACCAGTGATTAAACCCAGGACCTCATATATGAGAAGCAGGCACTCAACCAATGAGCTACATCTGCTTCCTAAGGAGAGCTGATTTTTTTCTCTTGATTGTTTTGTTTTTAGGAGGTACTGGAAACCAAACCCAGGGCCTTATATATGGAAAGCTGGCACTCAACCACTTGAGCTACATCTGCTCCCAAAGCATTTATTTTTTAATTGTATGCTATTATGAGTTATTTCTCATCTTGAAAGAGCATTTGTATTTTCTTATATTTAGAGGATCTTTCCATCTTTGTGGCCTTTTATTTCTATTAACCATGCATTCTTTGTGATAATTTTGTCATAAACTTCACTTCTATTTATGGCTCAAGCCCCAAAATGCATTAACCTAAATTCCATTAGTTTGCTATATTTAGAGCAATAAATATTTAAAAATCCAAAATTTGTTATATTTCATTTGAAAATTTGTTAACAATAATTTTTCTTATTTTTTAAAAGATACTTAGATTACATAAATGTTACACAAAAATTATAGGGATTCCCATATGCCCCACCTCCCACACCTCCCACAACCTTGCACAAAAAACATCCTTCATTAGTGTGGCACATTAATTGCAATTGATAAACACATCCTGGGGCTTTGCTATTAAACATGGACCATAGTTCACATAGCAGACCACACTCTCTCCCACACAGTTCTGCATGTTATGTGATGACATAAAATGCCCTATGACTGTCATTGTAATGTTACTCAAGACAATTCCCAAGTCCCTAAAAAGCCCCTGTATTACAACTGCTTTTCCCTCTCCCTGCCCCAAAAACATCCAGTGGCCACAGCAACACATTAGTGTTCTAATTTCTTTCATTGCTTCAATCACAATATGTCTAAAAGAGAATTCCAGTAAGTCCACTCTAGTCCATAGCTCACCCCAATCCTGAGGAGTCTGGGAGGGTGATGTCCACTCCATCTCCAAGTGAGAAGGCCTTATATCCCATGGATAAGATGGATGGGATTATCCTGCCTGCAGCTGCAGGCTCTCTCAATTCCCTGGGATGGCCATTGTCCATCATCATCTCCTCACCAGGTGACTTGGTTGAATCCATTGAGTTGTAGAGTAGGAGTTGCAGCTCCACTGAGATTCCAGGCCCAGCTGGGACTTGGGCAGGCCAGAGGCTCCAGTTTCTGGAAGTACACCTACAAACTTCAGTATCACATATAGATTTGAATAGAAGGGACTGAGGAACCATGTGCAGGGAGGACTTATTTGAATCCAACTGTGTCACTCTCAGGAGCACAGAGTCCAAAGTAGAGCCCACTGATAAGGCATCAATCTCTGAAGCTATCCCCCCTTATATAGAACCTGGGTGTCTCCAGAGCCTTCAGGAGCCCCTCTGTGTGGGATGATATTTACTTTGGTGTTCTATGAGATCCTACTGAGGTGTGCGTAAGTGTTACCTCTGGGATGACCTCCCAACTCTCTTTGAAGTCTCTTAGCCACATGAACTCATTTGTCTTTATCTTTCCCCCCTTTTACTCATGGTCTTTTCCCAGTCATATTGCCAGTTGACACTTGGTATTAATCCCTCATTGCCAGGGAGGCTCATCCCCAGGAGTCATGTCCTACACTGAGGGGAAGGTAATGCATTCTTATGCTGAGTTTGGCTTAGAGAGAGGCCACATTTGAGCAACAAGGAGGCTCTGAGGTGGCAACCCTTAGGCACCCCATAACAGTAGGCTAAGTTTCAATTACAAGAGTAAAGACTCATAAGGCTTGTCATCAATAACAAGAACCCACCAGTGGATGCTCCTCCTTTCCCAGACCCTAACCCTGCACTCGGGAGACTGTTTCTGCTCCCTTGGAGAATGTGGCAGAGCTCTCCAGGTTGGGAATTCAGTATTCCTTCATTTATTGAGTGATTGTCTACCCATTGTGACCATGCCTGACCCCTTGATCATTTGAACGAATTTATATATCTTTCTTGTATATTCAGGTGAACTTCCTCTAATGAAACACCCATCCCAGACACCCCCCACCAATTATCCTTTCCTGTCCCCTCTGTAACCCTTCTGTGATCCAAGCCTTCCTTGAAGATGAAGCCAATATAATAGCCAAATACAATTAATAGGAAAATGAAATAATAAAGATAAGTTTAAATATAAGAGATAACATATATGAAAACTTTAAATACACTAGAAATAAAATAAAATTAAAGGACTGGGATATTCAGAAAATGGGAATAAACAGAAAAATTGCTAAAAAAATTTTTCAAACATTTTTCCTTGTATCACTGCATTATCAGGAGTCCAGTCTGTACTGTGGCACCTGCCTTCTGTCACTCCCCAGGGTCTCACGAATTTTCATTTGATTTTCAAAGAATTTTTAGGTCACAGCAAAGTCTCACACAGAATACTAGACCCTCCCATATAACCAACATCCTTCCCCTTTCATCACCCCATATTAAAGCCTTTTTTTATGTGCATGGTAGCATTGTTAAAACTGTTATACAGATAGTGAAGCATAGCTACTAAACATTGTCAATGGTTTACAGTATAGTTTACAATTTAGATGGTACAGTTTAACAATTTTTGATGATATTTACCATGTCCTGTGGCCATTACTGTAAGGTAATGGAAAACATTTCCCATGACCACTAAATATCCCCTGTTTGATCTTTTCTGTTCCTTCCTCCCCATCCCCCTGGGGCTCATGACACTCCACTCTCTTGACTCAATGGATGACAAGATTCATAGCTACATGCAACAAGAGGTCTTGACATGCTGATTATCCTCTCTTATTAGTATCCACCCTTTTGCCTAAGAGACACCCACATGTCTGTTTCTGGGTGAATCGGTCCTCCAACAGATGGGGATCCATCTCCTTCCCACTCACTCTGTGGGTCTCCACTCCCCGACACAACACATTATGACAGGATGAAAACTCACACACTCCCCAGAAGCCTACTGCAGATGCACCCCTTCCTGAATGCCCCCCAACCTACACCCTAAACTAGTGATACTACTTATCATACTGCCATAAGAGCATTCCCACCCCTGCACTTTCAACATCATACCCACAAATCCCATGTTCACCTAGTCCCCCTCCCAGCCTTTCTCCCAATATCCTGGGTATTCTAACCCACCCTTCCTAATCTGCAGACCTGTCAACCCTGCACCACCAATCCCAGGAATATCACTACCCACTTGTCCGAACCTTCAATATGCAACTATACTCTATCACTTTACCATAGTTTATGTCCATATGTGTGATGGCTCACAACCTTCTCTTCTCTGCCTCTCCCTTGTAAAACTATCTTTCAGACAATGGTTCTCAGAGACTGATCACTTTCCTCAATTCAGATCAGTGAGGTCATATACTGTTAATCCTTCAATTACGGGCTTTCTTCACTCAACATAAGGTCTTCAAGATTCATCCATGTTATCCTGTGTGTTAGCATTCTATTCCTTCTTTCAGCTGAGTAATATTCCATTGTATGTATGTATCACATTTTCTTTATCCATTCTTCTGTTGATGGGCACCAGGGATGATTCCAACTTTTGGCAATTGTGAACAATGCCGCTATGAACATTGGTGTGCATATATCCATTCGTGTCTTTATTTTCAATTTTTCTGGATCTATACCCAGCAGTGGAATCACTGGATCAAATGGAAGATCTATTGTTAGTTTTCAGAGGAACTGCCAAACTGTCCTCCACAGTGGCTGGACAATTCCAAAATCCCACCAGAAGTGGATGTGGATTCCTATTCCTCCACATCCTCCCCAACTCTTATACTCTGCTTTTTTTTTTTAATAGCTGCCATTCTGATGGGTGTAAGATGGTATCTCATTGTACTTTTGATCTGCATTTCCCTAATAGCTAGCGATGTCGAACATTTTTTCAAGTGCTTTTAAGCCATTTGTATTTCTTCCTTGGAGAAGTGTCTTTTCAGGTCACTTGCCCATTTTTTAAATGGGTTGTTTGTCTTTTTTTTTCAAGGTGTAAGTTTCCTTTATATAGGCAGGATATTAGGCTCCTATCAGATATATGGTTGCCAAATATTTTCTCCCATTGGGTAGGCTGCCTTTTTATTTTCTTAATAAAATCCTCTGAGGTGCAGAAGTTTTTAATTTTGAGAAGATCCCATTTATCTATTTTTTCTCTTGCTGCTCATGCTTTGGGTGTGAAGTTCATGAAACCATTTCCTATTACAAGGTCCTGCAGATGCTTCCCTACATTATCTTCCAAGGTCTTTATGGTTTTGGCTCTTATAATTAAATCTTTGATCCATCTTGAGTTGATTTTTGTATAAGTTGTGAGATGGTATTCTTCTCTTATTCTTTTGGGTATGGATATCCAGTTCTCCAAGCACCACTTGTTAAAGAGGCCATTCTCTCCCAACTGAGTGGTCTTGGTGGCCTTGTCAAATATCAGATGACTGTATATGTGAGGATCTATATCAGAACTCTCAATTTGGTTCCATTGGTCAATATGTCTATCCTTGTGCCAATACCATGCACTTTTGAGCACTGTAGCCTTGTAGTAGGTTTTAAAGTCAGGTAATGTGATACCTCCGACTTCACTTTTCTTTTTCAATATGTCTTTGGCAATTCGGGGCCTCTTACCTTTCCAAATATATTTTGTAGTTATTCCAGTTCCTTAAAAAATACAATGTTGATTTTATTGGGATTGCATTAAATCTTTAGATTAGTTTGGGTAGGATAGATATCTTGATGATGGTTTAGTCTTCCTATCCATTAACAGTGAATATTTTTCCATTTATTTAAGTCTTCTTTTATTTCCTTTATCAGTGTTGTGTCATTTTCTGTATTTAAGTCCTTTACATCTTTAGTTAAATTTATTCCAGGTATTTGAATCTTTTAGTTACTATCGTAAATGCCATTTTTAAAATTTCCTCCTCAGGGTCCTCGTTATTGGTGTACAGAAATGCTACTGATTTTTAAGCATTGATCTTATAGCCTGTGACATTACTGAACTCCTTTATAAGTTCTAAAAGCTTTCTTGTAGATTTCTTAGAGCTTTCTATGTATAGGATCATGTCATCTGCAAATAATGTAATTTTTACTTCTTCTTTTCCAAATTGCCTTCTATATCTTTTCCTTGCCTCAGTGCTCAAGCAAGTACTTCTAAGACAATGTTAAATATGAGTGGTGATAATGGACATCCTTGTATTATTCCCGATCTCAGAAAGAAGGCTTTTAGGATTTCACCATTGAAGATGATGTTAGCTTTGTGTTTTCATATATACCTTTTATCATATTCAGAAAGTTTGCTTCCATTCATATTTTTTGCAGTATTTTTATCAGGAAAGAGTGATGTATTTTGTTGAATGCTTTTTCTGCATCTGTAGAGATGATCATGTGGTTTTTTTTTCTTTCAATCTGTTTATGTGGTGTATTACATTGATTGATTTTCTTATATTGAACCATCCTTGCATACCGGGGATGAAACCCACTTGGTCATGTTGTGTAATCTTTTTGATATGTTGTTGAATGTGATTAGCAAGTATTTTGTTGAGAATTTTAGTATCTAGGTTCATTAGAGAAATTGGTCTGTAATTTTCCTTTCTTGTGGTATCTTTGGTTTTGGTATTAGGGTAATTTTGATATTGTAGAATGAGTTAGGCAGTATTCCTTCTTCTTCTAATTTTTGGAAGAGCTTAAGCAGAATTTGTGTTAGCTCTTTCTGGAATGTTTGGTAGAATTCAGCTGTGAAGCCATCTGGTCCTGGGCTCTTCTTAGTTGTGAAGTTTTTGATGATTGAGTCTATCTCTTTACTTATAATTGGACTGTTCAGTGCATCACCTTGTTCTTTCATCAATGTAGACTGTGAGTTTCTAGAAACTTGTCCATTTCCTCTAAATTATCACTCTTGTTGGCATATAATTTTTCAAATTATCCTCTTATGGTACTCTTTATTTCTGTGGGGTCAGTAGTGATATCCCCTTAGCTCCTTCCTTATTTTGTGTATTTGCATATGTTGTCTCTTTTTCTTTGTTTGTCTGGTTAAGGGTTTGTCAAATTTGTTGATCTTCTCAAAGAATCAGCTTTTGGTTTTGTTTATTTTTTCTAGTGCTTTCTTATTCTCTATTTCATTTAGTTCTGTTCTAATCTTTGTTATTTCCTTCTTTCTACTTCCTTTAGGTTTAGTTTGTATTTGTTTTCCCAATTCCTCCAAGTGTGCAGTTAGGTCTTCAATTTTAGCTCTTTCTTTATTTTAATATATGTATTTATGCCTTTGAACTTCCCTCTCAGGACTGCTTTTGCTGCATCCCATAGGTTTTGATATGTTGTGTTGTCATGTTCATTAGTTTCAAGATAGTTACTGATTTCTTTTGAGATTTCCTCCTTGACCCACTGTTTGTCTAAGAGTGTGTTTTTTAACTTCCATATCTTTATGCCTAATCTGGTTCTCTGGCCCTTAATGATTTCCAATTTCATTCCATTGTGGTCAGAGAAATTACTTGTATAATCTCAATCTTTCTGAATTCATTGGGAGTTGTTCTGTGGGCTAGCATGTGGTCTATCTTGGAGGATGATCCATGTGCACTCAAGAGGATGTAAATCCTGCTGTATTTGTGTGTAGTGTTCTGTATATATCTATTAAGTCCATGTCCTCTAATGTATTGATCAGAATCTTTGTTTCTTTATTGATTCTCTGTCTAGATGTTCTCTTTATGATGATAATGGTGCATTAAATTCCCCCTCTATAATTGTAGAGGCATTTATTTCTCCACTTAGTTTTTCCAGAGTTTGCCTCATATATTTTGAGGCACCCTGATTAGGTGCATAAACGTTTATGGTTGTTCTCTCTTCTTGAGAGTTTACACCTTTTACAATATATAGTGTTCATCTTTGTCTCTTACAATAGTTTTACATTTAAAGTCTATTTTGTCTGATGTTAGAATAGCTTCTCCTGCCCTTTTTTTGGCTATTGTTAGCTTGTAAAATTGTTTTCCAGGCATTCACTTTCAGCCTCCTTGAATCCCTAGGTTGAAGGTGGGTTTCTTGTAGACAGCATATAGATGGATCATATTTCTTTATTCATTCTGCCAATCTGCGTCTCTTGAGTGGTGAATTTAATCCATTAACATTCAGTTGTTGTTACTCGCAAAGAATTTCTTACTTCAGCCATATTTTCTTTCAGTTAATGTATGTCATATGTTATTTTGCTTCTCTTTCTGTCTTTTTAGTTGTTTTTTAAACTCTCTTCCAACTCTCTCTCTCTTGTTTTTTCTTTTCAACTTGTAGAACTTCCTTTAGTATTTCTTGAAGGGCAGGTTTCTTATTGTCATACTCTCTTAATTTCTGTTTATCTTTGAATAATTTGAACTCTCCATCATTTTTGAATGCTAGTTTTGCTGGATAGAGAATTCGTGGCTGGAAGATTTTTTCTTTTAGTACTTTGATTATGTCATACCACTGTCTTCTTACTTCCATGGTTTCAGATGAGAAATCAGAATTTAATCTTATTGTGCTTCCTTTGCGTGTGATGGTTCTCTTTTCTCTTGCTGCGTTGAGTATTTTCTCTTTGTCTTGAACATTGGAGATTTTGGCCAGTATATATTTTGGAGTTGGCCTGTTGGGATTTATACTGTTTTGGGTGCACTGTGCTTCCTGGATCTGCACATCCATCTCTCTCAATAGAGTTGGGAAGTTTTCAGCTGTTATTTCCTTCAACACTCCTTCTGTACCCTTTCCCTTCTCTTCTCCTTTTGGGATGCCCATAATGTGTATGTTTGTGCATTTTGTGTTGTCGGTTAAATCCTTGAGTCCCTCCTGGATTTTTTCTATCATCTTGTCTATCTGTTCTACTATCTTCTTGATTTCAGATGTATTTTCTTCCACATCACTTATTCTTTCTTCTGCCTTTTCAAATCTGCTGTTATGTGAATCCAGTGTCTTTTTTGTTTTTTGCATTGTGCCATTGATCACCATCATATCCATTATCTTTTTATGTACATTTACAATTTCTTCAGTATGTTCTTCCAGTGTCTTCCTAATATCCTTAATCTCTTCCTCTACTTCATTAATTTGGTCCATGATATTTGTTTGGAAAATTTTGATTAATTGTTCGATGTGCTGCATGTCTTCCTGGTTTTTATTTTGTTCATTGGACTGGTCCATGTCTTCCTGTTTCTCAGTGTGCCTTGTAATTTTTTGTTGCCCTCTAGTCATCATTTTATCTTGATGGGTTTATTTGGTTGATTACCTTCTCTTTCTGCTCTAGAGTTTTATTTAGCTTTGGCTCTGTGTTTGTGTTAGTTTTCTCTTTGACACTTTTTCCCTCCCCAGGAGAGCTGAAGCTCTAATGCTTGTCCATACAGAATGATAAAAATGGCTGACTCTGCCCCCTCTGGAGCCACTCCTCAGTATCACTGGGCTGTTTGATATATCAGCCTTCCTCAGCAGATTTGCCTCTCCCCTCAGCCTGGTGTTACTTCAAACTGGATTATCTGCTTCTCAAATCTATGAGGGGGTCTGAGCAGCCTAATCCACAGAAAGGAAACCCCTCGCCACCTTCTGTCAGAACCCAGTGTGAAGGAGCATTCTCCAAGAGGGGGTGGATTCTGGTGGAAGGTCGAGAGGGCTTTCCTTTATGTGGATTTTGCTGCCTGGAATCCCTTGCAGCTTTGGGGAACAAAATAGCTGGCTTGAATCATCACTTGGCAGAAGGGAGTGGCAAATCTGCTGAGGAAGTTGATTTACCGAGCTGTCCAGGGATACACCCCAACTCCTGCTGCCGGCAACCCAGTGAGAGTGGGAAGGTTCTGACAGTAGTAATATTTTGACAATGCTCTTTCATAGTTTGTAACAAATGTTTCAAAAAACGCAAGGTTTGGTGGTAGAGATATCTATGGGATCCTTCTATGATGATATATGTTTGTCTTGTAAATTCACAAATTTTACTCTACACTTGTTTATGTATGCTCTTGTTTGAATGATATATTTGAATAATTTTTTTATTTTTAAAAATGGGCTAAAAATGTATTCTATTGAGATTAAACAAATGAATCACAATATTCTGTTATGAGGCACCAAAAATCCATTTCTGTCAACATATCCTGTTTATGGAAATCTCAGCAAAATAATACCATATTTTGCTTAAATTGCCCTGATATTCTTGAAAATATGATATTCTGACCTCTTGTTGCCTCAGATCTGGTTTGTAGAGCAAGGTATTGGTTGACAAATGATGATGCATCTTATACTAATCAGGTCAAACTAAAGAAATTCTCTACATCATATTAAGGATCTGGAAACATGAAAGAAAAAAATACTTGGGGTTTTATCCAATCTACTCTTCAAACAGATTTTTCTGTTACCTAGTATTCAGTTCCTGCTAAAATGTTCATATTTATGTGCCACTTACTTCATTGTAAGAAAAGACAGAGATTAGAATGAAAATATTTATATATATATAGATCTTGAGTTAAACAAACAAACAAAACATGGTCATTCTGGACAAATAAAATAAATTCATTTCCACAACTTATATAGTCAGAATCAAAGTAGCAGACATACATGAGAAGAGTTATACAAACATGGAGGTTGTGAAGAATGAAAGCTATGATAGCAGCTACCATATATTATTAAGTGGCTAACAGGGGTTAAGATTTTTTTGTACATTACCTTATGTAATCTACACAGTAACATGCAAAGTAAATAATTTAGTGTATTCTTATACACAAGAAAACAGATGCCTTTTGGAAATTAACTTGACCAAATCCACACTATTAGTCTCTAGCAGAGTCAGGATTTGAGCTAACATTTGTCTGACTCTACAGTATAAGCTATTACCACTCAACTAGTGTGACATGCCAAAATTGTGGAATTTTGTTCTCTATTAATAATAGAAAATAATATCCTCACATATTGGAATTTTTTGTTAAAGGTATCAGCCTTAAAACTATCATAAATTAAACAAGCAAAACAAACCAAAAAAAAACACAAAATAAATAAAAAACTGCATTGAACTCTAGATTAACTAGCTAACTAATAAAATAAGTTTAAATACATTTATATTTCTCTATCAGAAAAAAAAAATTATGACCTTGAATTAGCGTATACCCAATGAACAGTGGAAAGTTAATAATTTCTTCATGTTAAAATTTACCTAATTTTAAAATATAGTCCTTTATTTTTACAATCCCTATTCTGACTACTATCTTCAATCAAGAATATTAGGGTAAATTTCTAATTTACAGTTTTATTGAACTAAACATGTAGAGAGATCTTATTTTTCTCCTATGATTCCTGGAAAAGTGCAGTTCATTTTTTAATACAACTCAAAGTTGAACACACTATCACTAATTTAATTATTAAAGTATGTACTCCAGTTGGAGATTCAGATTTATAATATCTAAAGTATTGTGAAAGTGATGAAAAAGCTTTCCTTTCTCCTGTGGAACTAAACTGCTCACACTATTAAAGAATGCTGTAAATAGTATGCATTTGCATTCTTATACTGGTTTCGCAATTGCTTCTTAAAATTCACAGAGCATGCTCCTAGTAGAAAACACATTCTCTTCTGAGAGAGAAGAGCAACGAGATGATTTTTTCCCCTGTAGTAAACAAATAAATGTTTCTAGAACATTGAACTACATGATAAATATGATTACATGAAAGTACTTTGACCTCTGCTTAAAAAGAATTCTCAGTGGATAATTATATGACATAGATTGGAAGAGTAATCTAATCATACAATACATAATGTAGCCTTAATCATATAGGCTGTGTGCCATTAAGATAATAGCTAAAGCCTTGAAATCTCATTTCCTCTTCCTGAGAATATAATCTGTTTAATTTTCTCAAAAAGTCTCATAAACAGATATATAATGAAGTAATATGAAAATATAACCTATGCAGGATTTAAAATTGTTTAATAACAATTTACTATGCTCTTATTTAAATTATCATGTGATATGCCTCCAAGTGTTAGGAATTATAATTTAAACTGAAAGATAATTTCCTGGAGGAGATAAAACTTGAATATTTTAAACTTATGGATAATAAGTATTAACAGGAGAGATGGGGACATGAGACAAATAAATATAATATTCTATATGATAGAACATTAGAACATTATATGTCTGGTAAGCTTAAAGAAAACATCTTTTGCATTTTCTATTGTCTTTTCTTATCCTGGAGGTGCCATATACTAATCTATAGACTAGAAATCACCTGTGTTAATAAGAAACTGTTTGAAAATTTGAAAAATACATGGAAGAATAAAATTGGAGGTGCATATTAACTGTTTTTAGGACTTAACAATATGCTAAATAAGAAACAGAATATGATATTGGTGAAAAATTAAATACCTAGGGAACTTCTGGGGAAAATGGCTGAGTAAGGAGGTCCAGGACTCAGTTGTTCCACCAAAACAACTACTAAACAGGCAAGAACTGTCTGAAACAACTATTTTGAAACTCTGGAGGTCAGAAGATCACTGCACAGAATCCAGGGAAAAACAGGAGGAAGAGGCTGATAAATTATAATAAAGGGTATTAAGTTGCTCTCTCTGTGCAGTGGCTGCCAGTGCCCATCCCCCACTCTTATGGCAGGCCGCCACTGGGTCCAGTCACTAGCTAGTTGGTTGGTAACAGAAAAGGACATAAAAATCCTCTTCCCTAAGGGGTGAGCATTGCCAATAACTGATCTGGGCTTTTAATGAGGAAATTCAGGTTGCTGGGTCCCAGCTCTGAGGGCACCTATTATTTCAACCCTCCACTGACAAGGGTCATGGTAGTGGAAATTTAAATACACGGTGCTTCTTAAGGGCTCTGGTGGACAGTCAAAGGGCTACATTTGCTGGGCAGTCTAGGAAGTGCAGCTGTGGAGCTGTTGAGGAAGCTTGTGGCAGACTTCCTTGTTCTCCAGGGCACCTTGGAGCCTGTCTGTGCCCCCTTCTTAAGTCTCTGGCCCTGTTTTGGCTGATAAAAATCAACTTGGGAAAGTCCTATCTAGGTTAATCTCTTCCCAGAATTTGCCCTCTAGACAAAAATAATGTGTGAGACAATGAAAGGAGTGTAAAAATCTAAAGAGATGGACAGTTTGAGACAAAGGCCTGGATCTTCAAATACCAGGGAGAGGGAGGTCTGTGTCCTGGGAAACAGCTGGGACAACCAAACTCAAGTAAACAGAGGAATTGAAAAACAAATAAGAAGCAAAAGCCCAGGATAAGATAGAGGACCAGAAAGACAGGAAAAAACCATGCACACTGCAACAGACTTGAGTAGAACTTCCTGACAGGAGGGCTGAAGACCAAGGAAATCACTCTCTAATCAACAGCTGGATATACAACCAAGAAAAAGACACCCCAGTGAGTAAATCCAAGTGTTAGCATTTGAAACTATGAAAATGTACAGTGTGCAACAAAAGAGTACAAGACAAAGCAATAAGAAATGATGGGCCAACCAAAGGAAGAGGATAAAAATACAGAAAACAATGACAAAGAAGATAAGTATGTAGACCTATTGAAATAGGCCTTTAAAAAACGACCTTAAAAATAATCAAGGAGATGAAGAAAAGTATAGAGAGAGAACTAAAATATATCAGGAAGACAATGAATGAACAATATGACAATCTAAGTAAAGAAACAGATATTTTAAACAGGAGCCAAGCAGAATTGCTGGAGTTGAAGACCATAGTAACTGAAAGGAAAAATTCACAAGAGGGTTTCAAGTGCAGATTGGAGCTGACAGAAGAATTGGTAAACTTGAAGACAACACATTTGAAATGAGTTCAGCTGAAGAGCAGAAAAACAAAAGAAATATTAAAAGTACAAATAGCCTAAAACAACCATGGGACCATCAAGTTCACCAACATATGCATTATGAGAATTCCACAGGGAGAAGAAAAAGAGAAAGGGGAAGAAGGAATTGTCAAAAAATAGAGAACTCCCCAAACTTAGTTAAAGATGTGACTATATACATTCAAGAAGCTCAGAGAATGAAAAAAAGGATGAACATGTAATAAAACACATCCTGTCATATACTGATTACACTATCAAATGGAAAGGACAAGGAGAGAGTTCTGAAAGCTGCAAGACAAAAACAAAATGTTACATACCAGGAAGTGCCAATTAGATGGAGTGCTGATTTCTCATCATACACCATAGAGGCAAGAAGATAGTGAGTTGAAATATTTAAAGTGCTGAAGGAAAACAACTATCATCCAAGAATCTTATATCCAGTGAGAGTCTTTCAAAAATGAGGGAGAGGTTAAAGCATCAGAAGAAAAAGACATCTGAGGGAGATGAGATCTGCTTGACAAGCAATGCTAAAGGATTCCTTAAGCCTGAAAGGAAGGTACACTAGACAGTGGTTCAAAGCAGCAGAAAGAAATAAAGAACTGTGGTTAAGGTAACCATTTGGGTAATTATAAATGCCAGTATTATTGTATTGTATTGTTTAGTATGTAATTCTAGTTCTTACTCTGTACAGGCACTAAAATGCAAATACATAAAAAGTAATGATATATCTAGGTTTTTTTGTACCTACAATATACAAAGATATTAGTGGGAGCAAGTACAAAAAAAAAAA
>JAQZBX010080942.1:0-13748 GCA_029593785.1 Cabassous unicinctus | reverse complement strand
TTATCGTGGTCTGTCATCTGGTCTGCAAGAGTTGCAGCCTGAGGGTCCCTCAATGAAGACAGAAGGTGGTTTCCTGGCAAGAACAGAAGCAGGGAAGGGCACTGACCAGGAAGCTGGAGCCGGGGATGGCGAAGCCCTGTTTGTAGAGGTAGGCACTGCAGAAGAGCAGGAACACGTAGGCCTGGTGCTCCTTCCTGTACTCTCGAAGGACCTCAGAGAGCTCCCGTAGCTCTGCCAGGTCTGAAGGGAACCACATCGATCTAAGAGTTTGGAAAAGCAGATGGAAACATGAGTTCAGATCAGCCTAGAGCCTCAGAAAGTCACTCACTGTGTCTTCTTTCCAAAGTATATGAACGTGTCTGGGAACTTATACATTATGTGAGCCTAATATGATGGCTAACCTGATACAATATAGTAGAGGTAGACAGAAGAACACTGGTCAAAAGCCCCTGGGTGAGCATCCCAACCCTGCCTCTATCATTGTGTGATTTGGGGCTGGGTCCTGAGCCTCAGTTTAATTATCTAAAAAATGAGGCATGGGAACTGGATAATCACTAAGTTTTAGCTCTAAGATTTTATGATGTATTCTGAAGAAGCAAACGGATTAATTTCCAGGCAAGTACTAAATATCCTACTTGCCATCCTTTCATGGAGGGCCCCTCACCCCAAGCTTTAGGCCAAGAGCAATTCAGGCCTCACGCTGCTCCTGAGTTGCTAGGTAAAATGACTGCTAATCAGTCACTATTAGTCCAACTAAAGATTCTCTGGGAAAGCCTATCTGTCCCACACCATAAATATTCTTGATAATATGTCAGGCTTGAAATCAACCCATTCAAAATGCTTACTTTTTCATCCTGCACTTAATCTGGTCTTCAGTGCACCCTGAATCCTGTCCAAGGGTTACAGTATAAAGGCCACGTCGCCTCTACAATTTGAACTGCCCTTAAATCCATCAATGATCATTTATGAGCACAACCTCCTGGTTCTCAAAACAATGCTTCTCTTAGTATGTCTGACACCCACAGCAGAATCCTCTTGGCTAGAGCAAAAGAATACAATAACGAAAACAGGTGCCCTAATATTCAAATATCTGTAACATCCCTTGATGGCGCAATGCTTTGTGATAGGCACACTTCCCGGCATTTAATATATATGGCCGGCAGTACTTAATACACGCGGAGCGCAGCACTCACTACAAATCGGCCTGGTAGGTGTTGTTACGCTTCCACTCTGCATGTGAAGGGACAGGCAGAGACAGCCAGGAGGAAGGGCAGACCCGATAAATAATTCGGGAACAGTTTAAAGTTGTCCTTGCAATAATTCTCCTGAAGCCCGAAAGCCATAAAGTGCCCAGGGCGGCCCTGACGGAAGTGGGGTGGGGCGGGGAGGAGGACAGAGGGAGGCTGAGAGCGACCCTGGAGAGGGCGCTGGGGTCTACGTAGGGGCGAGGGGCGGCTTGAAATGGGCTTCAGGGCTGGAACTGGAAAAGCGATGGGAGCCCGGCGAGAGGCGAGGCCACGGCGCGAGCAGAGATGCAGAGGAAGGCTCCGCCCCGAGCAAGGGGCCCTGTTTGCCTCCGCACATCATCACCCCAAAGACACCCGTCGCGCGCCCCGGCAGCACACCCCGCGCGGCCGGGATCCAACAGGTCCCAGCCCAGGCCGGGCCCGAGCTCCCATCCAGCCGGCCTGCCCGAGAAGGTGGAGCCGCGGGCCGGTAGACCAGACCCGGATCCTCGGTCCTCGGTCCCGGAACGGAACTCCAAATTCCGACCCCCGAAACCTCCAATCCGGGAACCCGAATCTTGGATTCCCGGACACTGTCCTCGGACCTGGCTCCCAAGCCCCACCGCCTCCTCCACGGACCTGCCGCCGGTCTCGGCAAAGCTCAGTCTCGGCCCGCGGGGCAGTCGTGTCGACAGCAGGTACAAGGCGAAGGTGCAGCCGGCGAAGACCAGGAGGAGGCCGAACAGGGGGCGCATGTCGGCGCCCGCCACCGCGCCCGCGGAGCCGCCAGAGAGCCTAGCGGCAGCACCGGGAACCACGCTGTACGCCGACTGCGCCAGCCGAGCACGAGCACTGACGGACCGGGGGCGGGGTCCGCACCCAGGCCCCGCCCCAGGCCCCGCCCCTCCCGGGCCGGGCCCCGCCCCCTGTGCCCCTCGCCGCAGATTCCTGGCAGAACCCGCCTTTCCAGCATCTCTTTACGCGCGTCTGTCCTCTTTCCATCAGTCTTTGTATCCGTTTCTACGTTTATCTCTGCTTCATTATTTAGCAGACCTTCAGCACCCATAGTGCCAGGGTCTGTGCCAGGCGCTGGGAGCCCCAGGGTGAATCGCGAACCCTGCCCACAGCGAGCCTCGGGTCTAATGGGTAGGACAGCCTCGTCCACAACCTGCTCTGACACAAGGCAGACGCCCCCTGCGTGGAGCCAGGAGTTGCAGTGAGTGCGGTGGAAGGTCAAGGGCCGGCACGGTAGTAGTGACCACGGAAATAATCAGAATTACCTTTATCGAGCACCCACTATATGCCAGTTATCCTTAATCCTCACAACAATTTTGCAAAGCAGATATTTTTGTCTTTATATAACAGATGAAATATGAGTCTCAGAGAGATTGACACTTCCTCCCAAAGGAGAGCTAGGATTAGACTCCAAGTCAACCTGAATCCAAAACTAGTGTTCCTTACCCTGCGGGGATTCATTGGGGCCAGGGGGTGTGTTGAGCTGACCTTAAAGATGAGCAAGATTTTACGTAGAGAGAAAGGAGGGAGACCGTGAACGGGGCGGGGGGCGGGGGTCTGGGCAGTAGGCAGGGAGCCAGTCGGATTTCTGTGAAGCCTAAGGTGTGTGAAAAATGAATGAGAAGCTGAGGACAGACTGGAGAGCAAGGAAGGGCAGGTGTTGGATGTTTTAGTATTGTAGATGGTGAGATGCCAACAGAGGTGTTTAAATTCAGTTCCAGTTTTAGGATGTTCACTCTGGCATACATTCTGTGGTGATAGCTGCAACTGTCCTGCTAAGAGCGGTTGCAGGCCTGAGCCAGGACATAACAGTAGAATGACATGACAGTAGAATGGAGGGAGGAAGAATGGGGGGTGGGGGGGGGGAACTGAGTTGGTAGGATGTATGACTTAAATGGAGGATGGGAAAGAGAGGATTTCAAAGTGTCAAAAGCCTGGACAACAGGGAGAAAGCATCCTCATCGAATCACTCAAAGTGCCTCTTGCCCCAAATAAGGAGCAGCTGTAAGAATTAGAAGTGTACAAGATCCCAGCAATTCCACATGTGGACAAAGATTATGTTCAAGGGTATTCTTTCAGCTTTGTTTGTGATACTAAGACATTGGGAACAACCTAAATGTCCATCATTTGGGAACTAATCATGGTATATTCACAAATGGAATACTAGGTAGCCTCCTAAAAGAGGGAGGCAACTCTATATATGCTGATATGCTGCAATGTACAGCCATCATAGATGGCAAGGATAAAAATAAAACAAGTTCCTGGACAGTGTTCAAGTATACTATGACTCATTTTTTTTTAACTGACTTTATTTTTTCTTTTTGGTACAGTTCTATGAGGTCCCAGGGATCGGACCCGTATGCCCAACCACTTGAGCCACATCCGCTTCCCCTATGATTCATTTTTAAGAAGAAAAAAGGGATACTTTGGAATACTTTATCTTTTTAAGTATTGAATTATTTATGGATGAAAATGTCTGGGATTTGTTTCAAAATAATGGGACAGGAGGTTAGTAGTTAGGGCTATATGTACATGGAGGTGGGTTTGATAGCATTTTCTCTATTTCTTTATAGTTTGAAATTATCTATTCTTTAAAATGGAGGAAAACGGTCTCAGCTTTCCATTCTCATTTTCTCTCGTCGAGCCCTCCAATCCAGCTGTGGCTGGGACCTGCACACACACCACGTTCATTTGAGCCTCTGACAACACTATTCCCTCCCTCTGGCAATCTTCTCTTCCTGGCAAATTCATGTTCTTCCCTAAATACCTAGGTCAGTTGCCACCTCCTCTGAAAAGCCTTCTCCAGCTCTCGCATCAGAACAGCTGTTCCTTCTCTGGATGGTGCTCCCTGAGGAGTGTCTGCATTCCTGTTATTGTAGTACTCTGTTCCAGGGTTGGCACCTGTCTCCCCGGTCGACAGTGAACATTTCCATAAATGACAGAATGTCTCATCTATCCACTTGTCTGCTCCAATCCTTAACCCTGTGCTTGGCTTATAATTAGCACTTAATAAATGTTTGTTAGATTGGTGGGTCAGGCTTAGTGAAGAAAATGATTAGTTGTTTGGTTTGGTACGTGTTTGACTTTGAGATGCCAAAAGAATATAGGAAAAGAGAGAGCAGATGAGGAACATTATGAGCCTGTGCTGGGGCGATGCATAGAATAGTGAACAAGAAAGCCAGGTTCCTGCTCTCAAGCACCTTACTCTCCCTTAGTTTGGGGCAGAGCATAAAGAAATAAAGCAGATAATTATAGTGCACAGTGAGTGCATGGAGGAAAGAGACATGGCAAAGCTTATTCCACTCCAGTGACGTGAGTATCATTAGCCCACTTATCGCTAAGTGGATGAACTGTTCAGATGAAGTCACTTGCCCAAAGTCCACAGCTGTGAATGCTGAGCAGGACTCAAGAGCACGTCTGCTATTTCCTGAGCCCGGGCTTTTTCGTTGGGCCCACACTGTCCCTCAACAAGCAGCTCAGACTGAACATGCAGATTTGGAGGTTATTTGTCTAGAGGAGACAGTTAAAGCTAGGGGACAGGGAAAGGTCTCCTAGGAAGTCCATGAGAAAGTGACAGCAGCTGACACTCCAAACCCCATGCAAGCATTTTACATGCATGATCTTGCTTAATCCATATAATAACCCCAAGAAGTAGAGGCCCCCGTTTTATAATTTTTAAAATTATAAATTATAATTTAGTAAACAGGTTTAGGAGGAGCTAGGTAAGTTAACAGAGATCACATACCTAGCAGCCACTGAAGCCTCATCTCTTACTCTCCACTACCTTTTTCAGAGAGAAGACTGAGGCCAGATTCCTGATGAGGAGAAAGTGGAAACAATGAAAGAGAACAAGATGGCTCATTCAGAGATGTTGGATGAGAAAAAAAGAGAACAAAGTGTCTTGAGAGCACAGGAGAGATGGTTCCAGAAGGCACCAGTGAACAGTATCAGAATTCACGGAGAAATCCAGCAGGGAGACCTGAGGGTCAAGGGATTTGGCCAACACAAGTAGGTAAGTGACCTTTGACAGAGCCTTTTCAGGAGATTCAACCTGATTTCCTGCAGGCTCACTACACCTGCTAGCCCCTCACCTGCCTCCCTGGACTCCTGTTCTGATTCCTCTTGCTCAGCCTGTCTGCTTGGGAAAGAAGTCCTGGCCTGTGCTCCCCACCCCCAACCTACTCACCCTGATCACAGTCTCCCCAGCCCTCCTGTCACCAAGCCCATCACTGCAGGGCCAACTCTAACCAGGCATGCACCTCCCACAGGCTGCACTAGCCTACACTGAGACCACTTTTTGATGGTACTTCTCCATGCAGCCTGGCAGGAAGCAAAGGTAACTTCCCACCTGGGGCACACACTGGATAGGAAAACAGGAAGGTGCCAGTGGCTCAGGAAAGGAGGACAGAAGAGGCAGAAGGTCCCAGTCAGAGCAAATTAGCCAGCCTTTACCTTTGCTTTTTGTCAATAGCACTCCATCTCCTCTTCTGACTTCAATTACTTTCCCAGAGCAATTGAAAGGAGTAGCTCTGAAGATCGTATGATTTTGCTTCCCTATCCCATCCCAACCCTAACTGATTGGAACAGGATAGACGACTAACCTGAGATGAGGATCCAAGGGCCGCTTCCTCCCGTGAGACTTTGAAATTGGGCCACCTAGTAGCCAAGTCAGTGAGTGGCTGAGGACCCAGTGAGGCAGCCCTGTGGAGGGAGCTGAGCTGAGCCAAAGAGTTTCATAGCAGAGCACTAAGGTTAATGAGGGTCCATGAATTCTTGTTGCTAAAGGCTCCAGAGCTACCCTCATCCCTGCCCTTCCTGAGGTCTGATGACTCAGCATTCCTTTGGTTTCCATAAGTCTTCTCTCTATCCCTTAACAAAATTTATCTCTAATAAAATTTGGACTTTTATGAGTGGATTTCTGTTCCTGGCATCCAAAGTCTCCTTGGCTAAGATAGGGTTCTGCAGGAATGACGGCACGGGGCAGGAGTCCAAGGGTAGGAGAGTCTAAGGTTGGGATTTTGGAAATAACACAGTAAGGTGTTTTGATGTCTAAATCAGAGTGGAGATGACTCCCTCAAGTCCCTAAGGATGAGGTCCATTCCATTCTGTTCAACAGGCATTTATTGAGTACGTGCTTTGTGCCTAGCATTGTGCTAGCTGCTAGGGAGGCAAAGGTAGGTAAACAGCACCTGCTGTTGTGGCACTCACAGTCTTGGAGGTATTACAGACGCATAAACAAACATAATATCATACAGTATAATAAAAGCAGTAAAGGAAGCATGTGCAAAATCAGTGGTGAAGTGGGTGGTGGAAGGGAGAGCGATGGAAAAGCCGACAAGAGAGGACTTTGAACTACTGCTTGGAGTTGTCCAGTAACATAAGAGGGTCCTGGAGGGTTTTAGCAGGGGTGCTAAAATGGGAGGGGGGCAAACTCTCCAGGTTACATGGGGTTGCTGGGGAATAGTTTTGGGACCATCTGGAAGATGCAATAAGGCATGAAAAAAAGAAAAAAAAAAAGCCAACCCCTCTTTTTTTTCCATGAAGCCTGGGAAATGGGGAATTGGCCTCCAGAGATAATGGAAACATTAGGAACAAAGATGTCTGGGAGAGAAGTCTGCCCAGCAAGGTGAGGAAGGAATTGGACTTGGGGGAGGGAGGATGTTTTTACTCACTACTGAGTATGGTTCCCTAGAGCTCAGAAGATAATGGAGGCCTTCATTTAGTAAAGATGTCCTAAGTTCAGACATCTGCTGGGCACCCTACTAGGCACATGGCTCCTGCCTCACATACAGGGAAGCGGCTATGGCTCAAGCAATTGAGCTCCCGCCTACCACATGGGAAGTCCTGGGTTTGATTCCTGGGGCCTCCTGGAGAAGGTGAGCTGGCACAACGGGCAGGCTCAGAGAGCCAATGCAACGAAGAGAAACAAAGAGGAAAGACAATGAGAGTCACAACAAACCAGGGAGCTGAGGTAGCTCAAGTGATTGAGTGCCTCTCTCCCACATGCAAGGTCCCAGGTTCAGTTCCCAGTGCCTCCTAAAGAGAAGACCAGCAGACAGCGAGTGCAAACAATGTGGGGCAGGGTGGCGGGGGAGGATAAATAAAATAAATCTATTTTAAAAAAATAGACATACAGATTAATCAAACAATTACACAAATAGAAAAAAAATATGACTTAAACAGTTCTATGTGGGGAAACGAGGTCCAAGAAGGCTTCTCTGATGAAGCAAAGAATGGGTGGGAGTTAACAGGTGAAGAGGGGAGGGAAGAGAGTAGACTGTAATTTAATGACAGTTTGCATCTGGGATTCAGACAGATATGCTGACCAAGAGAAAGGAGTAAAAGCAAGGACCATAGACACAGAATTGAAAGCTCCAAGGACCTTGGGAAAAAGATTCTGAGAATTCAGTGGCCACACCTGTGACTACCTTCACTTCTCCTGATCACGGGTATAGGAACTTGCTGATATTCATCTGCACGCCAGTGAATGAATGAACTTGCTTCCTTCCTTCCTTGCTTCCGTCCCTTCTTCCTTCCTTCCTTCTTTTTTCTTTCCCTTCCTCCTTCCTTTATTCATCCATCCATCCATCCACCCACCCACCCATTCATTCCATAGACATTTATCTAGGGTTGACAATGAGCCAAGAGAAACCAAGAGAAGATGCTGAGAAAGACCGCCTGGCCCATACTCAGTTGCTATTCCCGGCATTTTCTTACTGTTGTTGCTCAACAGGCAAAGGAAAAAGGGCAAACAAATGACTGTTTGGCTAATCAACATACAGTGCCAATAAAATTCCAAGAAGAAATAAGGTCCTATCAGCACACTGCTCTCTCTCCACAATTGCCGAGGAAACGTGGGAAGGAGGAGGAAGGACGGTGGGCAGGAGCATCACTGAGTCTTCTTCCACTCTGAGTTCAGGCATTCGCTGCAGGCATCCCTCACTTACATGAAATAGACCCTATATTTGCTACACAGGTAAATCTGTAGGAGGATGTGCCGCACAGGAGTGTATTACAGATATACGTACTTTATGAAATAGAGAGTCCGTTCCTTCAAAAGAAGGGCTGTTCACAGAAAGCGGTAAAAGAGCCACTTAGATGAGGAGGCCCACGCACTTGGAATCTTGGGAGCTGTCTGCAGTGCCAGCTGTGGGTTGGGTGAGTCCACCCTCTGGCCATGGCCCTCCAGGACCTCTTGGCTTGACTGCTCTTGGCATGCCAGCTTCACAGATCACACCTACTCCTGGGGAAGCCTGGAGGCTTCAGATGCTGTAAGAGCAAATCACTTTATGCTTTGAATTCACACAAGCAAAGCCAGTTTCTTCGCATCTTTCCAAAAGGTCATTTACATCTAACAGGTGGGATTAGGATGGTTTATTTTTGTTTTTGTTTTTTGCTTTGCATCTATGCATTTTAAAATTTTCATTCAATACTCATGAATTACATACGGAATCAAAGGAAAAACAAATGTTTTGAAAGGATTTATTAAAATGACGGTTGCCTGTAAAGTGATTCTTTCTTCACTCTGAGTGAAAAACAAGCTCTGCTTTTTCTCTCCTGCCTCTTGGTCCGTCTCTTGTCGCTCTGCTGCAAGGCTGCCTCACTGCTTCCTCTGCCCTTCTCCCCTCATCCACTTGTTATCTAGTCCCAGCAGCGGCCTCCTTTGCGGTCATTTTAGCCCACCCCCACCATCCCCACCTCCTCGGGGCACCAGCACCACTTAGAGAGGCAGGAAGCCAGGGGTGTGGCTTTCTGGCCTTAGCAGCCCAGGAGAG
This sequence comes from Cabassous unicinctus, assembly GCA_029593785.1. NCBI lineage: Eukaryota > Metazoa > Chordata > Mammalia > Cingulata > Chlamyphoridae > Cabassous > Cabassous unicinctus. The sequence goes on along the minus strand of JAQZBX010080942.1, from coordinate 4,732 downwards.
AAGCTGGTGTTGATAAGGAGAAGCCCTCTTATGACATATTAGAAAAGCCGTATCAAAATAAATAAAAGCATATTCACATGTATCAAACATCTCACGGATGGGGCATCCATGGGAGTTCAAAGAACTCTTCACAGACTCGCCTCTGGAACCCACACAACAGCTCTGGGCAGTAGGTTAGTTTCCACTCCCTTCTACATGCGGGACTTGGAGGAATTCGGCACAGGGAATGGGGAGTCAAGTCCAAAGTATGGGCTCCAGCTAGTCCTTCCCTTTAGGACGCCCGACCTGCAGCTGCAGCAGGCAGGACAGCCCACGTGAGGGGCAGCACAATCGACGGATCGGAGCAAACGAGGCCGCGGGGTGCAGCCAACAAAGCTCTGTGCTGCCAGGAGCTCGGCTATTTCTGACTTGCCCTAGTTAGGTGCTCCCTTCCCAGGATAATTTTATAATCACAAGGTTGTTTGATGTTTTGCAATGTGACACCCATAGGACAATACTGAAAAAAAAATCTCTGGCCTTCCTGTGCTTTCTGTGCCTTGAGAAAAAGTTGAGGTGGAGCTTTGAAAAAGCCTGTTTTTGTAGCTTTTTTGATGTTTCTGGTGCCCAGGTGTTCTGACAATCATCACATTTGCAACTTTGGGCAAAGAATAGGCTGGAAGACTGTTTCCACATTTTCCATCAGTATAAGATCATACCGACACAACTGGGGCCTGGGAAAATAAGACAAAATGTTCTTGTCAATAAGATAATAAAAATGCCATTGTATTATATCCTTAGGATAGAAAATTATTTAGCAATTATTTGTCATGAGGTAGGGAAATGGTTATGGTAAATAACAAAACAATGACAAAAACAACAAATAGGTTGCAAAATTTTATTTACCTCACAACATCAACTAAGTTTTTTAAGATTATAGTAGAAGATTATAAAGGACTAATCAAAAATATCAACAGTGGCTGCCTTTGAATAATATTATCAGTAATATTTTTCTATTTCTTAACACTTTCTGTACTTTTCAGATTTTATCAAATGAACATGTATTCTCTTGATAATCAGGAAAAAAATGTTAGGTCCCACAATTAAAAGATGTAATGAGGGAAGCGGATGTGGCTCAAGCAGTAGGGCACCCGCCTACCACATGGGAGGTCCCGGGTTCAGTTCCCAGTGCCTCCTAAAAAGAAGACGAGCACACAATGAATGGACACAGAGAGCAGACTGCGAGTGCAAACAATGAGGGGAGGGGGGAGAAATAAATAAATAAATCTTAAAAAAAAAATGCAATGACTATCCTCCTAAATGAAACTTGTATTATTAAATGTTTTAGAGTACTGTAAACCTTCAAGAAAAATGCATTCATAAACATGAAATGCTAACTCCTTACATCATTTCCTGTCTCTGTCAATACAGTAGATGCTAGAAATGCATGGTAGAGTGGCATTCGTCACAAAACACATACCAACACAGATCTGTACCTTTAAAAATCCCTTTTTCCCTCTCTCTCTCTCTCTTTCTCTCTCTCTCTCCTCCCTCCCTCACACACACACACACACACACATGCACAAACATGTTGTTTATTTTTTAGGACTATTTGTGAATAGAAATACCACATTCTAGTAGATTTAAATTGTATTATATCCTGGAATAGAAAATTATTTAGCCCTTAATACTTGAGTGTATATTTCCTAAAAACAAAGATCTTCTCAGTATAGTTGTCAAATTTAATAAATTTAACATTGATTCAGTTATTTTATACTATATCAATGGAAAAAAATTACAATTTTCCTGTATTTTTTTTAATACTAGCCTCTGTTTTGTCAGTTTACCTAATCAAATGAGACTTTCTTTTCTACAACAAATTATCAACTTGAAAACAGTGTGAATGATTAGGGAGTAAGCAAGAGCAGCATTATTTTAGTGTATAACTGGACCTTTAAGCCTATACAAATATAGTTTTCATAATTATATAAAGCATGAAAACAATTTTTTAAAAACCAGTCACTTCTGTCATTGTGACTGATGGAGTTTGGTTAAATGATCAGACCAAGCAGAGTGGATAGACTCTGACAACATCTCTGAAAAACAGAAGCTTATCAGACCCTGCCTACTGCTCACCTCTCTGGATGGACGAGGGACCTTAATTTCATTCGGAGAATCCTAAGCTTGTACTTCGGTCCTATTACAGTTCCGGTAGAGAATACCAAGGAAATTGCTGCCACTTTATCCAGATCTTGATTAAATCTTGCAAGTAGACTCACTTGGTGGTATTTCTGAAATGTTGCAGGTTCACTGGAAGGAAGAAACAGTATTTTTAAATATATTAAATTGCTAATGAAAGAAAACAGTTTTGCAGTCTACAAATTGCTGGTAAGCAAGTAGTCACTTGATCCCATAGTCTCCACTAGCCAACTTTTGTGGGCAAAGTCTGCTGGATTCCAAAGGACTGCATAAATGAAGCTACTTACCCCTGGATTGGATTGATGAAATGCTTTGACATTAGAGAGGTCTGCTGGTACTGACTGCCTGCTATATGCCAAATGGTGTCCTCATCTCTTGACACATCTCTACAATGCCCTGAAAAGTTCTGCAGAGTGGGTATTATTAGCCTCAACTTACAGACAAGGAAACATGCTCACAGAGATCAAGCTCACCCAAGTCCCTGGGTTTATATGAGTAGTTCAGGGATTCAAATCCATTTCCAGCTGAAGTCAGAGTTATTGTCTTGCCATTAAACTGCATTGCTGGGTGCACATGTATGTTTTCTGTATACTGATACAGATCAGGGATAAATTTATTTACGATCTTTTTAGCCAAACTAGATATTAATTGAGAAGTTGTGCTTAGTTAGGGTTCTCTAGGGAAACAGAACCAATAGGAGATATCCGCAAATACTATGAGATCTTTGTAAGAATTGCCTCATGCAACTGTGGGGATGCACAAGTCCAAATTCTGTAGGGCAGGCAGAAAGCCGGGAACTCCGACAAAGGTCCTCTATGAATCCTAAAGGAGAAGCTGGCTGGCTGAAGTAGAGATGGAAATTCTCTCTTCTGACTGCTGAAATCATCATTTCTCCTTTTTAAGCCTTCAACTGATTGGATGAGACTTCTCTCATTGTTGAAGGCAATCTCCTTAGTTGATTGTAGCTGTAATCAGCCATACATGCAATCAACTTACTGATGATTTAAGTCCACCGAATATCCTCACAGTAACAATCAGGCAAGTGTTGTTTGACCAAACAACTGGACACTATAACCTGGCCAAGTGACACATCAACTTAACCATCACAAGCATATTTCTTTCAGTCCTGCCTCTCAAGATGAACCTTAAAATAACTAAATCCCAGGTTTCAATATTTTTTTCCAAGTGTGCAGAGATGTTTTCTATAGTTGGAAACCCAAACTGAGTCTAAGGTGTATCCATGGGGAGGTTCAACTGCATCCAGGTCTTTCTGGGTTGCTGGGAGCATAGGCCATGGAGAATCAAGGAGTACCTTCCTCTCTCTCTTCTCCCCAGGTTCAGGAAGAGTAGGCTTGCTCTGGAAATGAATCCTTAGTTTGGAGGTGGGATTCCCACTGGAATTATGTTTAAGTCCCATGGAGAGCAGAAGTGCTACAAGTAAAACTAATCTGAAAGGTACCCAGATTTTGGTTTCTAAATACCATTCTCCACTAAAAGGAACCAGAGTTCTCTGGAGAAATGGCTGGTTCCAAAGCTAGGGCAGGGAAAGTGCAAAATGATCCGGAAACATCCTGTTGTGTTAGAAAGTAAGGAAGTGCTCAAGGAATGATAGAGATGTTCAAAGGGACATAGGAGCCAGTTTGAAGGGTTCCCATTGGCCAAATTTGGGACCATTTGAATGAATGAATGAATGAATAGATGATAACACCCTATTAATAAGATGAAAATCCAGGAGTCCGTATTGATAACAGTAAATAAATAAATAAATGGGGAGAAGAGAGCTTTTCCTAAATGTAAAATTAGAAAGATCACCATTTGGCCACCACCATGTAATGATTAATTCAACCACGAAACATCAAAACTAGTGGGTAAAAGTTTGATGAGAAATGGAATATTTACATGGTCTCAAAGTACCTCCCCACAAAATACTTATTCATTACAAACAGAAAAATAATAACGTTGCAGGGGAGAAACTTTGAAGAAAACCACCATAATCAATCAATCATCAGTAATGAGTCAAATCTGTTATGTGCCTCCTGTTAGAGGTACTGAGAAGAACACAGCGTAACTTCTGTGATATTTCTGCTAAAGATACATAATTACTAATCTGATCTTGAGGAAACATCAGATAAACCCAAATTGAGAGACATTCTAAAAAAAAAAATTAACCTGTAATCTCCAACAGTGTCAATGAAAGTCAATGAAAGACTGAAGAACTAATACAGACACTGAGAACTCTAGAGATATTTCAACCAAATGCAACCAGCTCTAAATACTCTGAAAACGACTCCTAATGATGGAGACAATTAAAACAAAATGTTTTAAAATGCTATGAACAACAACAAAAATGCTATGAACTAAGAAGAAAATAAAGCTAAGAAGCAAAAAAATAATAATAATAAGTGAAAGCAGAAATCCAAATACATTAGAGAAATATTGATATCGCCTTTTGTCTGCCTTTTTCAAAACGATAGCCCTGAGCTTCAATTTTCATGGCTTTGCAGGGCAAGGGACAGGAAAAAAAGCACGGGCCACTCAAAGGCGCGGGGGTGGAGGT
>JAQZBX010080941.1:0-13751 GCA_029593785.1 Cabassous unicinctus | reverse complement strand
TAAGACATTGCAATTAAGGATATAGGCCATTAAACATTTTGTCAAAACCTATAGAATTGTGCAGTGCAAAGTGTGAACCATAATGTAAACTATAGACTATGGTTGGTAGCAATGTCTCAATATTTATTCATCAGTTGTAACAAATGTACCACACTAATGAAATATGTTATTAATAAGGGAAAATGTGAGGGGGGGTATACGGGAATTCCCTATATATTTGAAGTAACTTTTATGTAATCTAAAACTTCTTTTAAAATAAAGAATAGTATTACTACTAAAAAGTAAAATAAAATTAGCAGTTGTCAAATACTAATATAAATTTTTGATAAAAGATCTTTCTATCCATAAAAATGTCCTATATCTTGATGAAACTGTCAGTTAAGATGAGCCCTATTCTTAACCCAGGAGAGGCTTCCAACCATTCAACTCCCTCCTCAACTGTTCCTTCTGACTGAGTCTTTTATTAACCAGGATTATGTGGGACATTCAGTTTACTGTGCCTTTCATAATATTTTACTTGAGGAATTATTTCTTAAGGAATAATTGACAAAGTTTAACTACAGAATGATAATAATACATGATTCAAAGTTTTATAACTGTTATGAATTGAATTTTGTCCCTCAATAAGTTTTAAGTCATATCCCACAGTCAGTCTTATGAATGTCATCCTATTTAGAAATAGGATATTTGAAGATGTCATTAGTAATTATGAGGCCAAGCTGGAAATAGTGTTGCCCACTCTTTGCTTGACTTCTTTACAAGGACATTACATTTTGACAAAGAGAGAAAAAAGGACAAAAAGCCATATTTTGTAGGCAGAGGGTGAGTTGTTTCAATAATGGCCACTGCCATATCCCTCTGTTGTTTGCTAAATATCTGGCTCTGGCAAAACACTGATCCTAGGATACAGAACTGTGTTTTAAGCCACCTGATGAATGTACAGAGTTTTACTGAGCCCTATTTGTGTCATTTTCAGACAAGACCTAGGACACTAAGAAAATTCTTATGTCCAGAAAGGAAAAAATTTTGCATGTACTTATATTCCATCCAACAATTTATGAGAGTGTTTCTTACCTTACTTGCATTGTTAACATTTTATACTTGCTTAAACTTAAAGCATATTTCACTTCTCATATATCAATGATGATAAACTTCTTAAATGCATAATTCTACAGTTTAATATTGTGATTGAACTTTGTTATACTTTATGTGTTACTGTTAATATTATTTTTGACAGGTAAGTTGATGATGATGACGATAATGATGATGACAATGATTATCTTGCCTAAGTTGAAAGTTGATACATCTGCTTCCCTATTGTTTATTTTTGTTTGCTAAAAGGGTATCAATCAATTTACACTTCTACAATGTCCCATTCTTTTTGCAATCCATTTATATTAATTACATCTTTTATACATAACCATTATATTAAATGTTAGTTCTTTTTTTAGAGTATTTTATAAAGATTTAAAAATAATTTTTGTATGATGAAAACATGAGTCAGGCCAAAACTTTCTTTATCAGGGACATCATTGAGCTTTCAGGAAGTTATACCCAGAGACCTGGGTTACATATAAATGAACAAAAATTTATTAAAGAAAGTGTCTGAATAGTGATCAAACCAGCCATTTCAGTTAAAGACAGGTTTTAAAACGCAGTTATTGAAGAAGTTGTGAAATGTTCTTTCATTGATATTTGGAGCCCCTTTAACTGAATGAAAAACTGACAAGATTTTGCAAAATTGGTATGTACAGAAGCATACTACCAATGTGGACTGAAAGGAACAGGAAAGGGATAAATAGAAGGCAGAAGGACTTAATGGACAAAATCATTGAAAGAGGACCGGACTAAAAAGTACCTCTCCTGCTAAAAGGGAATAACTACCTATTTGTGTGGAAACAGCCAGTCAACCCCAGTGCTTGATGGGGACAGACCATTTCACGTGGAATTATGAGAAGTTAGTAATTGAACCCCAATATATAAGGAGAATACCACAACTCCAATGTGCTAGTGTTCTGTGGCCTATACCCTTCCATATAGACAGAGTGTGGCCATGATTCTGATGATTTCAGAGGTTGGGACCTACACTCTTGTCTTCTAGAAGACTGCACAAGTGCTTGGAAAACATGTGGATGCTTCTCCATGAAACCAAGAAGACAAATCATTGATTTTCAGATGACTCTTAGACCTTGGAAACTAATTGAGTTTATGTTGCCATGTTTCAGGCTTGTTGTGACATTTGACCCCTGTCTTCCTTCCAATTACTCCCTTCTGAAAAGGCAATATTTATCCTATGCCTATCACCATTGGATTTTGGAAGCACATAACTTCATTTCTATGCTATAGCATTCCATAAGACAGAAAAAAATTCCTTTCCAGAATGGGACACAATTGTAATTAATTTTGATTAGACATTGGATTCATAGTTATTTATTAGATGAATTAAAGATTTTGGATGTGATGGATTGGAAAAATATGTCTTTCTTGGGTCCAGTGCTTGGACTTTGGAAGTAGGAATTAGGTACATTAGTGAAAACAAAACAAAACAAAACAAACAAAACCTGTTCTTAATACTAATACATTATTATGTGTGTATAAATAGGACCTTTTCAAGATGTTATTTTTAGTTAAAATTTGGCCCATTCTACACAGGAATGAGACTTCATGTAAAGAAAACCACGCTAAAGAACATGGTACATGTCAATCAGTCCTGGAAGAGAAAAGAGAGGACTTTGACATGTGATGGGAAATCAAGGGACCCAGGGATTGCTAACAAACATGAGACTATTGGGTCTTCTACCCTCTGAATCCTTGAGCCAATCATTCCTGTTGTAACAGACTGTGGTATTTGTCATAACACCCAGGAAACTGTCTACAAAAGTGGCCTATTTACTTCAGTGCTTTTTATTACGTATATCATGTCTGGTTTTCAAAAAAAAAAAATTGAAAGACATTCAGAAAGGGAAAAGCACAGTTTGCAGATACAGAATGAGGAACAGAACCTGTGTCAATATAACAGGTATACTAACATTATCAGATCAAGAATTTAAACAGCTATGAATAATAAGCTGAGTTCTAATGATGAAGTGGACAATATAAAACAGCAGATTACTCTTGTAAATAGAGGCAAGATACTATAAACTTATACCTTTTATTATTTTACACAAATTGTAATTTCTAATTTATTTTGCACATTGCATAGAGAAGATTTATTAACTAGATAATTTAAGCATTTTATTACTTTTCTACTTTGTGATCATTTTCCTCCAAAATAAATTTGTGTACATTTCCTAGGTTTAAAAAACATTATTTAGTTTAAAAGTTTAAGGTATTTCATAATTTGTTATTTATCAAAAAATATTCATATAAATATAATTTCCAAGTTGATAAAATTAGAACACCCCAAGACCTATCAAACCACATAAAATGGAATAATATTGACATGCCTCAGACTTTGATTATCCCTTCTTGAATAAAACCCTCCCCCTTCCCATAGGTATAATGGACATCTGAATTTATGTATGCAAAGAAAATTGGGAGTGTGCTTTCTTTTATCTTTTATTAATTTTATTTATTCATACTCTCTATCCAAGAATTTACATACCCTCTTATCCCTAGTGATCATCGTATGATAACCTCTAATCTACTTCCTTTATCTGTGAATGTGCTATTTTTATGTCTTATGTTGATACCATAAAAAAAACTTTGTCCTTCTTTGTCTACCAACGTTCTTCCAAGTTGCAACATCTCTTAGGCTTTCATTCCCATTGATGAATGATTTTACATTTTGTCTATGTAATACATTTTGTTTACCTTTATCATTTGATGGACGACACTTAGGTGTTTGCAACTTTTGGCCCATTTTCCCACTGTGTTTGCTGATTTTGTACTTATGTTGCTTTTCTTTTTCTTGTAGATAGCAATCACTTTTATATATTCTGGATTTTAAGCCCTACACTGTTATAAGGTTTGTAACTACAGTCTACCATTCAACTGGATGCCATTTATTTTCTTGAAAATATACTTTGATGGACAAAAATTTTCAATTTTGATGAAGTTTAATAAATGTGTTGTTCATCTGTTTCTTGTCTTTTCAATGTCATATCTAAGAATCCCTTTACCTACTCTCAGCCCTTTTGAAGACACAGATATGTCACTTATATATTACTATATATCCATATATCAAATATCAATTAAACAAATATAATTTTATTTTCTTTATAATAAAAAAATTTAAATCCTAATGGAAATTATGATGTTGCAAATTACAATAAACATGTTATAGAAAATACCATCTAGGTGAATCTATAAGGCAGATGACTTTTCTTAACACATATTAATACCTCAATGGCTGCTGGTTCTTTAAAATCCATGACCATTTGAATTTTAATAATATAGAAAACTGAAGTTCAAGGGCAATAAAAACATTGTGCTGATATTAAAACAATCCAAGGCAGAGATTTAGTGTTTGGCTTTGCATAACTCTAATAAATATTAAATTTTGAATTGTAATTTATTTGCCAAGGAAACTGACTTACTAATTTATACAGGTATTCACTAATTAAATTTTGCTCATTATCAATTACCATTAAGTTCCTGGAAGAATAATGAGTATGGGAATGATTAAGATGGATACATAGGCTTCCTTGATGTTTAAGAGAAATAAACATAAATATAAGAGAAATATATAACAGATAATTAAGTTTCAGTAGATGGGAGGGTCAAGATGAGAGGAGAAAAGAGCCCCAAGAGTTGCATCTTCCTACAGAATGATTAGTAATCACCCAGTGCTACCTAAAGCACTTATTTTGGGGGTCCAGGAGACCAGAAGAGCATCCTGCAACAACCTTGAAATAATGGATAGAGGAGACTGTCCATCTGCAGTGAAGATTCATGAGAAGAGCACTCCACACCAAGGAGGTCATTGCCCATCCCACAGTGGCTACACAAGTCACCTTGATAACTATTCCATGGCTGGAGTTGGAAGTCCTACTTCCCAAAAATGGGGAAGGAAGAGAAAGTTGAGCATCAACTTCAGCTATTGATTAGTAAATTCAGGTGGCTAAAGTATAATCATAAGAACAGCTAAAGGTTAAACCTGTCCAAGTCAGAAAGAGATTGGTAGCTGCCATTTTAACTCTGTCCTTGGCATATGGTGAATTGGGGCTGATTGAAAACCACAGTGATGTAGGGACCAGTACACTGAGAAGAGAAGCTATGTTTTAGGAAAAAGTTAGTTGGATCATACTTCATGTAGATATTTTCCATAAAATATGAAATTATTGGTGAAATTGTGAAAATACTTCTGTGAAGATGTAAACTGGACTCGATAGTTTGGCTGTTCCCAATGAGATAAGAGTCTTGCTTTACACTGATCAGGAGTTTCAAAAGGTGTTCCTTTCACTGCATGCAAAAAGATATACATCTCCAAACCATCCTTATACTACAGCCAAATTCAAGCATCTGCTCCAGGAAATTAAAAATACTATTAATTTTCATTTTTCCTTCAAATTATTACCTTGATTCTTTCAGTTCTTCATTCTTTGGAAATCAGATTATGTATATTTGTTAAAGTCCTAGCAACAGGAACACTGAAACAGGGAATGCTGAGTAAGGCAATATGAAGTAAGCCAACTCCCAATGCATATACACCACACACCACTGCTGTTCATTACACAGATATTTGGATTAACCTCACTGAGGGCAACTCCAACATTCATGTTTGCTCAGCCTCTATACTTCTGGCAGCTGGCACAAAATAGGACCAGCCAGTGGTGGTGTCTCTTCACAGGCACTGACACCAGAAGTCAGTCCAGCCAACTGAATTTTGACAAGGCTGTGAATTCCACTCAGTGGAATGGTGCTGGGAGAACTGGATATCCATATGAAATAGAATGAAGTAGGACCCTATCTCATGCCATATACAAAAATTAAGTAAAAAAAGATTAAAGACCTAAATATAAGAGCCATATTAATCAGGACTATACAACTCCTAATAGAAAATCAAAGAAGCAACTTCAAGATATTTGTAAGGCAATGGTGTCTAAGACTTTACACACAAAGTACAATAAACAGGAGAAAAAATTAGTTAAATCACACCTTGTAATATTGGGGCATTTTCAGGACATTGTAATCTAAGTAACATTTTTATTTTTATTTTTAAAGCTACTTAGATTACATAAATATTACATAAATAATATAGTGGATTCCCATATGCACTTCTCCCCACACCTCCATTATTTTCCCACATTAATAACATCCTTCATTAGTGAGTTATATTCATTGCAATTAATGAACCCATTTTGGAGCATTGTCACTTAATCTAAGTATCTTTTAAAAAATAAAAAAGAGAGAGGATCAGCTAGGATTCATAGGAAATTATGTGAATCTGTGGCTCCCTTTCTCTCACAAATGCCACAAAGTCATGTAGGCTACATCCCTTCTACATATAGCTGGTTAGAGAACTGCAGGCAGAGAAGGAGGAAGCCTGAAAAACTAAGCATATAACCTAAAGAACCTGAGCATTTGTCTAAAGGTATTTATAAATTTTTGTATTGAACTAAGTTTATTGGGTGGACAAAAATGTATACACATCCCATTACTAAGATGCCAGTTGTTTTATGATTTATAATTTCTTTGAGCATCTGAGGATAATAGAATAAGTAATTTTGTAATCCTGATGTGTTATAAATTAAATTAATAAGGAAATTGGATCCAACAGGCCAATTAACAGGAAAATTCTTTTATTGATAAAAAAGCAAAACAAATTTTCCATGAACTCTAAAATCTATTTTATTTTGTCTGTTGGATATACTCAAGTTCAAAATTCAGTTTCCCTTTTGTTGTTGTGGATATCATTGTTAATCTTTCTGTAAAAACAACCCAATGAAATCAAAAGTGTCAAGGAAACTTCTCTGGCTCTAACAGGAAGGACCACCTTGATAATTCATTGCCCCAAAATTAATGTTAAATTCTTATTCTCAGCTAAGCATCCCTACCTTCTTCAAAGAGACAACTCAATATTAAGAAATGAACAAAAGACTTCAAAAGACACTTCCCTGAAAAAGATATGTATATGGCTTAAAAAGCACATTAAAATAAGCTCTACAGCATTAGCCATTTGACAAATGCAAATCAAAATCACAATGAGGGACCATTTCACAACCACTAGAATGGCTATTATTAGAAAAATAAAAAAAATATATTGCAAGTGTTAGAGAGGATGTGGAGAAAAAGGAACACTCATTCAGTGCCGGTGGCAGTTTAATGTTGAAGACACTGTGGAAGAGAGTTTATCATTTCTTCAGAAAGCTAAGTACAGAATAACCATATGACCTGGGAATCCCGCAATATATATAAACACAAATGCATTGAAAGCAAGTACTCCTACAGATATTTAAACACTGAGATTCATAGCAGCAGTATTTGCAAAAGATGGAACCAAACAAGGTGTCCATCAACAGATGAATGGAAAAAAATGTGATGTATACATACAAGACAATTTTATTCAGAAACAAAAAGAATGCAGCTTTGATTCATGCAACAAAATGGATGAACTTTGATGATGTTCTGTTGAGTGAAATATGCCAGACACAAAGTGACAGATATTGTATAATTGCACTGGTTTTATGTAATTAGGATAAGAAAATTTATAGAGGCAGAATTTAGAATATAGGTTACTATGGTCTGGGGTGATGGTAGGTAATGGAAAGTTAAACCTTAAACTGTACAGAATTTCAATTTGGTTTGAATGTAAATTTCTGATAATGGATGGTGGCGATGGTAGCACAAATTTTTTAATGTAATTACAGCAATGAATTACACATGTGAACCTGGTTAAAAGGGGGAATTTTAGGTCTTGTGTTTATTACTAGGATAAAGTTAATCAAAATTAATCAACTAGGTTAATACACATGCAGAAATACACTTTCTCTTTATTAAAAGATTAAATATAAAGGAATAGAACATCCCTAGAATATTTTTTCTCAATAATTATTCCTTTAAAATATATAGATGTTAAAATATTGATAAAATTGAATCAATCATAGATTGAATATTTTTTACTAGAACACACATTTTTTTCCAATTATTATTAATTTTTTGTTAGAGAAATTTTTGGTTCACCGAAATTGCACACATTAAATATATAAAATATATTTACCATACAATACTTCACATTAGTGTGTTATATTTGTTATAATTCAAGAAAGTATATTTTTTATAATTATACTATTATCTGTATACTCCAGTCTTTACACAGGGGTTCACTATGTTTTACAGACTTATGCTTTTTCTTTTAACTTCGATCAGTCCACTGCTTCAATCTGCCTGCAGATAGATGTCCCAAGCTTCTCACTCTCTGCACCCACAGCTCAGACCCCCAGACAGGACCCTGTCCACAATCGGCCATCCTCAGAGAGCTAGTCAGTGAGTGCCCTCCTAAACCAACACCATCTTGCCTCCTGCATTAATTTTTAAGTGCTATTTAAATATGACATTTAAAGTGTATTATTATTGACATACTTGGGCTTTCATTACCAGGGCTGGATTGTCATAAATGATCAGGAACACAATGAGACCCAGTCCTTTGGAGAGAACATTTGATTTGTCCTATGAGTTGTGCCTTCTAAATCCAGGCCCTCCGTAGGGGATGTTGGTAACCTGGTCTGCTCATTAAACTGCAGTAAGCATGTGGGGGCCAAATCACACAAAGAGGGGCTTTTCCCAAGAAAGTCTCTGAGTGAACTGCTGAAACACAGACCTGGGCAAAGTCAGGAAATGGGCTTAACTCATGCTTCAAAGAGAGAGTCTGGTATATGTCAGACAATGATTTACAAGTTCTGCTATGTGCAGGAATGTAAAGAGAACTGAACTATTAACCCTAAAAACTTGCTGACTTTAGTAAAGTGTAAACCATCACATATCTATTACCCTTGCACATGTACACATGTATTTTCTTTGTCCTAAAACTAAATAAAAGCCACAATGTTTTATGCAGCTGCACTCTCCTCCTTTTGGATGGAGGGTTCCCTGACCCCAGCTATCTCTTGTCTTTGTCTCATTTTTTCTCAACTGTAGCACTATTTTCATGGACCCAGTTCCTGAACATCAACAGTCCCATGTTTTATCTTCTAACTTTCATTCATATAACATACATGACTCAGGATTCCCATTACAACCACAATCACATCCATAATTCAGCTCTGATAATTATACTCGCAATAGTGTGCTACTATCTCCACCAACAAATCTCCATATTACAACAAACTCATAGAGAAATTCTATACAAATTAAGCATCATCTTCCCACTCTTTACCAGAAATCTATCCCCTGGTAACCTATATTCTAGATTCTAACTCCATGAGTTTGTTTATTATAATTAGTTCATATTAATGATATCATACAATATTTTTTCTTTTCTATCTGGCTTATTTCACTCAATATAATGTCCTCTGGTTTTATCCATGTTGTCACATACATGAGGACTTCATCCCTTTTGAGAGCTGAATAATATTACATCATATATGAATATCACAGTTTGTTTATCCATTCATGGGTTGAAGGACAGTTGGGTTGCTTCCATATTTTGGCAGCTGTGAATAATGGTACTATGAATATTGGGGTGCAAATATCTGTTCAAGTCCTTGCTTTCAATTGATATATGAGTAGTAATTGGATTGGTTAATTATGTTGTAACTATGCATTTCGCTTCCTGAAGAACTGTCAAACTATCTTCCACGGTTGTGACACCCTTTTTAAATCCCTCCAACACTGAATGTCTGATTCTTTTCTTCCAAATCCTTTCCAACACTGTAAATTTCAGTGTGTTTTTTGGTAGAAATTGTAGCATGTGTGAAATATTTCATTGTACTTTTGATTTATCTTTTGGTAATATCGACTGATGTTGAGCAGCATATCATGTGACTGATGACATTTGTGTACCCTCTTTGGAGAAAAGTACATTCAAGTCTTTTGCCCATTTGTTAACTGCATTGTTCATCTTTATATTGTTGAGTTGTAGTATTTCTTTATATATTCTGAATATTAACCCTTATTAGATATGTGGTTTCCAAATATTTTCTCACACTGAGTAGGTTACCTTTTCACTTCCATGACAGAGTCTTTTGCTGCACAAAAGTTTTTAATTTTGAAGAGGTCCCATTTATCTATTCTATTTTTTCTTGTGCTTTAGTTGTAAAGTTTAAGAAACTATTGCCTACACAAGATCCTGAAGATGGTTCCTACATTGTTTTCTAGTAGCTTTATAGTCCTGGCCCTTATATTTAGGTCTTTGATACATTTTGAATAAATGTTTATATGGTGTGAGATAGGGGTCCCCTTTTATTCTGTTTCATAGAGATTTCAACTTCTTCCACCATGATTTATTGAAAAGGGTATTTTTCCCAATTGAGTGTTTTTGGCAGCCTTGTCAAAATCACTTGGGCATAAATGTGAAGGTCTGGTAATGAACTCTCAATTAAATTCCATTTGTCAATATGCCTATCTTTGTGCCAGTACCATTCTATTTTGAAGAATACAGCTTTATAATATGCTTTAAAGTCAGGAAGTGTGAGTACTTCAATGTCATTCTTCTATTTCAGGAAGTTTCTGGCTATTTGGGACTCCTTACATTTCCAAATAAATTTGCTAATTGGCTTTTACATTTCTGCAAAGTTGGCTCACTTTTGATTGGGATTGCTTTGAATTTATAATTCATTTTGGGTAGAATTGCCATCATAAAAATATTTAATCCTTCTACAAATGAACACAGAATATCTTTCAATTTAGTTAAGTGTTGTTTCATTTCTTTTAACAATGTTTTATAGTTTTCTGTGTAAAGGTCCTTTATATCCTCAGGCAAATTTATTTCTAGCTATTTGGTTATCTTAGTCACCATTGTAAATGAAATTTTCCCTTGATTTCTTCCTCATCTTGCTCTTTACTAGTGTATAGAAAAACTGATTTTTGCATATTGATCTTGTTCCCAACCCCTTTGCTGAATTCATTTTTCTAGCTCTAGTAGCTTTATTATTGGTTTTCCCAGACTTTATAGATATAAAACCATATATTCTGCAAAGAGTGAAAGTTTTCCTCCTTCCTTTCCAATTTGGATTAATTATATTTCTTTTTCTTCCCTAATTGTTTTGGATAGAACTTCCAGTAAAATCTTGAATAAGTGTAGTGACAGTAAGCATCCACAGCTTTTTCCAGATTTTAGAGGGAAAGCTTTCAGTCTTTCACCATTGAGAATGAAGTCAGCCATGAGTTTTTCATATATTTCCATTATCATGTTGAGGAAGTTTCCTTTTATTCAGATTTTTCTGAGTGTTGTTGTTAAGAAAGGAATCTGGAATTCTTCAAATGCCTTTTCTGTGTCAATTGACATGATTTTTATTTTCTGTTCATTTTGTTAATGTGGTGTATTACTTTAATTGCTTTTCTAATGTTGAACCACCCTTGCATATGTGGGATAAAATTCACTTGATCATAGTGTATAATTATTTTGATGTGCTGTTGGGCTCTATTTGCAATTATTTTGTGGATTTTTCCATCTATATCCATAAGATAAACTGGTCTGTAATGTTGTTTTCTTATAGTATCTTTATCTGACTTTGTATTAGAGTAATATTGGCCTCATAGAATGAGTTAGATAGTGTTCCCTCCTCCTCAAATTTTTGGTAACATTTCAGCAGGACTGATATTAATTTTCCTTAGAATGATTGCTAGAATTCACCCAGGAAGCAATCTGTTTCTTGACTTTTCTTTTTGGGAAGGGTTATGTGGACAGATTCTTTCTCTTACTTGCAATCAGTCTGTTGAGATCTTGTATTTCCTAGAATAAGTCTAGTAAGTTAGTGTGTATATAGGAATTTGCCCACTTCATCTAGATTCTCTAATTTGTTGGCATACAGTTGTTCATACTATCCTCTTATTAAATTTTTTATGTCCTTGAGGCCAGTAGTATTGTCCATCCTCTCATTTCTTTATTGTATTTATTTTCATATTTTCTCTCTCTCTCTTTTTTTTTTGTCAGTCTAGCTCAGGGCTTGTTAATTTTATCGATATTTTCAAAAAACCAAGCTTTTTTTAAAATTCTCTCTATTGTTTCTTTTTTTTTTTCTCACTCTCATTTATTTCTGCTCTAATCTTTGTTATTTCTTTCCTTCTGCTTTCTTTGGGTTAAGTTTGTTATGTTTCTAATTTCTCCAGGTATGCAATTAGTTCTTTGGTTTTAGCTCTTTCTTCTTGTTAATGGTTTAGGTTATAAATTACCCTCTTATCACTGCCTTCACTGCATCTGATATTTTTGATAAGTTTTGGTCTCATTTTCATTCTTCTAAATATATTCACTGATTTCCCTTGCATCCTTCTTTGACCCACTGATTATTTAAGAGATTATTATTTAACTTATATATATGTGTGGGTTTCCCTATTTTCTGTCTCCTATTGATTTCTAAATTCATTCCATTATGGTCAGAAAAGATGCTTTGTATGATTCCAATTTTTCTAAATTTGTTTAGACTTGTTTTGTGATCCAACATGTAGTCTGTCCTGGAGAATGATCTATGTGCACTTAAGGAGAAAGAATATCCTTCTGTTTTGTGGTACAAAGTTTTCTATGAAGTTGTCTGTTTACTTAGTGATCTTCCTTATAGATATTCTATCTACTGATGAGAATGGTGCATTGATGTCTCTAATTATTATTGTAGAAGTGTCTATTTCTCCTTTCAGTTTTGACAGTGTTTTCTCATGCATTTTGAGGTACCACAGTTATCTGTATAAATATGCATGATTGTTATTTCTTTTCATGAATTGCCCCTTTCATTAATATATACTGCCCTTCTTTGTCTAATATAACAGATTTTAACCTATCATCTATTCTAATATTGGTATGCTACCCAGGATTTTTTTTTATTAATGTTTGCATGGAATTTCTATTACCATGCTTTCACTTCAAACTAAAGGTGAGTCTCTTGTAAACAAAGTCTAGTTGGCTCATGCTTTTTTAAATCCATTTTGCAAACCTGTGTTTTGATTGGTGAGTTACACCCATTAACATTCAGTGATATTACTGTAAAACTGTAAAGGGAATACTTACTTCACTTTTTTTTAACGTAATATATTTTTTAACTCTCCTTTCCTTTATTGCAATATCCTTTTTTGTATAGTTGATTTTTTCTGTCTTATCTGACCGATCTATTTCTCATTTTTTATTTATATATTTTAAATACATTCTTTATCCTTACCCAGGGGTTTATATTTCACAGCCTCATCCATAACCTAATAATTAGAAAATATGCCACCTTAGCTTAAATAGCATACACATTTTCTGCAGTAATATACCTCTGTTTCTCCTCTTTATGTTATTTTTGTCACACATTATTATTTTATATTTTGCCTGTCTGTTATGAGGAAATATGCTTTTCCTTTTCAATTGTATTTTGCTTCTAATATGAATTTAAAAAGAGGAGAATTTTATATTCAGGGTAAATGACTATTGGGTTTTTCATTTACCCTTTTGCTTACCCTTATTCATGAGCTTCTTTTATTCAAACTTTTCCAATCTACTCTCTCCTTTCTTTTCCTTTCAACCTGCAGAACTACCATTTGTACTTCTTATAGGCCAAGTCATTTGTTGACCTACTCCCTGGTTCTTTATTTGTGAATATTTTAAATTCTTCTTCATATTTGAAGGACAGTTTTGCCAGATATTGGATATTTGGCTGGCAGTTTTTGTTTTGTGTTTGTGT
>JAQZBX010080940.1:0-13748 GCA_029593785.1 Cabassous unicinctus | reverse complement strand
CTGGGCCTGAGGCGGCACGCCAAGAAGCTGGCTCCAGGAACGCTGCCACCCGGCCGGGCCCTGTGCGTCGCCGTCTGTCCCGGGGCTGGGCGTCCTTGACTGGACACTGAAGGTGGCCCCTGGGCCCCTGGGCTTCGGCAACACTCCATCCTGGAGGCAGAACCCTCTGGAAGCATCCCTGGCCACCGAGAGCTCCGCACGCATGAGCTCAGGTGTTAGGAATGTGCGGCGCGGGGCCACCATCTGGCTCTGATTATCCCATTCCGAGCCAGCTGTACCTCTCCTCCGGGGCACGCCGGGGAGAGATTGATCGGGGCTCGTCCAACTGCAGGACAGGATGCAGGGTGAGGCCCATCTGCGTCCGCGTGGCCTGTGTGGCCCGGCGAGGGCACTGAGGGACGAGGGCACGTGGCCACCCGCCTGCTCCCAGCGGCAGGGATGCTTTTGGACTCTCGTTTTGGCAAGGCATGGCTGCGGACACTTCCTACCCAGGCCGACCGCCGCCAAGGCCTCGGGGTGTGTGCTGGGCGTGAGGCCGGGTACGATGGGCCGCGCCAGCCTAGGCGCTCCTGCGGGCGTCTCCCTTCCTGCCCTCCCAGGCCTTGCGGAAGGGCCCGCTCTGTTGGGGAGCCCCCTCGGGCCCCCCGCTTTGATGTGGACTGCCGAGAGCAGAGGCCCCTTGCTGAGCGGCCGCGCATCACGCCAGCCACTTGCATTTGGCAATTTCTTGCTCCCCTTCTGCTTTAACTTTCAATTTCATTAATACTGTAAACCTCCCGGCCCTGGGCTTGAGCGCTCCCCCATAAATTTAAGTCTTAAGTTCCAGCAGCTGGTTCCCAAACGAGCCAGGAGCGATGAGGCAGGGCTGGGGGAGGGGGTAGCCCCAGGGAGGGGTGCTCAGGGGAGCTGCACAGCCACCGTGGGAGAGCTGGGGACCCCCATGTCGGGTGGTGGTGGGGCGACCTGGTCATCGCCGGGCTTGCGAGGAGAGGGTTGGGGTGCTGGGACCCTCCCACCCTTCCACCAGGCTCAGCACCCTCAGGGCTCAGCCTCCAGTTTCCACATGTTCACGGACCCCCACCACCCAGGTTCACGAGTCTCAATGCTCCCTCCCTCAGCCCCAGACCCTGTGGAGGCTCGAGAAGCTCTGCCCTCCTAGCACAGGCCATGGCCCCTACCCGGCCTCCCTCCCTTGGGATCTCTGGGGGTGGCACTGGAACAATGGGAGTGGGCTGGCTTTGTCCTGTGTACCCACACAGGGCTCACGACCCTGGGAGCTAACCTGTCTGGCTCCCAAAGGCACCCCCCCTTGCTTGGCTCTGGCCAGGCCCTCCGTTCCCCCACGGCCCAGTGCTCCCATATGGCCTGGCACCTTCCCCTTGCTGGGCCGCCTGCTCGGACACCCCAGGCAGACACAGGCCAGGGGGGCCCGGGGCAGTGGCCACGGCCTTGCGGCTCTCCCTGTGTGGCCGCCTGCCTCAGTTCGCCCTCCACTCTCAACGGAACAGCCCTCATGAGGACACTCAGTGACCCTCTAACTGCCTGGGGCTCACCTACTTGATCCCCACGAAGCCTCTGAGGCCCTGACGACTCGAGCTGCCTGCCCGACGTCCTCTGCCTCGGGTCTCCAGGCCACCCTTCATTCTGTGTCCCCATGGCCCCTGGCTCCTTCTCAGCCCCCCACAGCCCGGGACTCCTTATACGCCACTGCTGTACCCTCTGCCTGATGACCTCGCAATGACAATCCCCTCCCCCCGGCTCTACCCCAGAGCCTGTTGGCACCGCTGGGCCCTTCCGGCATCCCTGCTTCTTCCGAGTGGGTCCCTGTTTCCACCTGGGGCTTCTACCTACCCATGTGCTTCAAAGACTCTCCGGGCCGCCTGCTGTGTGGCTGGCCCCATTCGTCCAAGGTCAGCCCGTCTGCTAGCTCCAGGGCCCAGCTGGGCAAGTGAGAAGCAAGGTTGGCTTGCTGGGGCATTGGGGAATGGCTCACCCCAGTCATTTGGGGGAAGCCTGGGCCACCGTGGTCCCGCAGGGGAGGGGGTGCCCCAGAGCGCCCAAGTCGGCTACCCAGGGACAGGAGGGAATGAGAGCCCCAAGTGGGCTCAGCGCACTGCTGCTTTTGAGGGACACACAGCTGAGGGTCCCGTTCCCCTGACAGGCCTGGAGTCCCATCCCCCTACCAGACTCAGGGACCTAGCCCGCCATCAGGCCCAGGGTCCCATTTTCCCCCAAGGCCTGGGGTTCCATGCCCCCACCAGAAATGGGGTCCTGTCCCCACATCAGGCCTGGGGTCCCATCTCCACACTGGACCTGGGTCCCATCCCCCTACCAGACCCGGAGTCCTGTCTCCCCACCAGACCTGGGCTCACAGCGCTGCTTCCCAAAGGAGCTTCCGCTCACAGCCCTGGTTGCTCAGTCTCCACGGCCCTCCTGGCTAACGGGGGCTCCTCACCCATCCTGAGGAAGCAGCGCTCACCCCGCTGCCCCATGGAGGTCCAGGACCCTCCTGGCGCCTCACCCCAGGAATGGCATCCCATTGCCAGCACCTGCCTCCGGGGGCTGCCACCCCCACACTTCCATCCTTCATGTCCCCTTTTGGAGCCCCCTGCGGGTTAAATGGGCCAGGGTAGCCCCAGGATGTCCCAGGAGGCACACAGCCACCGCCGCTGCCACTCTGCCCAGGGCCTCACCCGCCGCTCATGAGAGACAGCCTTCCTCAGCGGGTGACAGACCGCCACCTGGGGCCGTGACTCCGTGGACGTGTTCCACATTGGCTTCTCGGTTGATTAATCAGTTCCTTATTTGCCCAATTCCTCTGAGTTTTCGCTGTGGGGCCAAGGATTCCTGGAGTCAGCCTGCCTCGTTTCTGGATGGACAGGACGTGACTGCCAGGAACCCGGAGCTGAGGAAACCCAAGCCGGCCACTGGCTCACCGCGCCCAGGCAGCTTCCTCCTGCCGGCTGTGGGCCAGCATGCCGGCCCCGCCTCACGGTGATTAATTGGCCCGGGGTCTGCGACGGCTCCTCTCCATGCCTAAATATTTTTTCAGCCTATCAGACTGTTAGTGCAAAGCAGAATAAATGAGGACTGGGGTCTGGCGTACTGACCTTCAGCGCCTGCTGCTCATCCAGGCTCCAGACGGCCAGTGCCTTGTCCGCGGAGCCGGAGACGCCTCTGGCCCTGGGGGAGTCAAAGTCAAGGCCCAGGACGGGCTCCGGGTGGCAAGCGGCACGGCTGAGTGTCTTCCTCTCAGGGACACTCCACAGGGCCACAGAGCCATCCTCGTAGCCAGCCAGGAGGAGCGGGCGGGCGTCGGCCTGCGGGGACAACAGGGCGGTCAGCGCAGCTGTGTGGGGTCAGGGAGTCCCCGGCTTGGCAATCTCACCCATGGACTCCAGGACATGGGGGGACGGGGAGGGCCCGGTCTGGGGGCTGTTCTCTGTGCTCACGATCTGGCCAGGACAGTTCAGGAGTTCTGCGTCCCCGGCTTCCTGCTGCCACCCATTGACCTGGGGTTGGTGGGCACCCAAGAGGAATGAGGGGCTGGAGGGGGTGGGGCCCAGGGGCGCCTCATGCATTTCCCCCTTGTGGTCGGTGGCAGCAGGGGCCGCTCGATACCTTGCTCCACTTTCCAGGGGTGCAGACGTGTCCTGCCTCCCTTCCCCGAAGCCCTGCGACCTGTGGCCCCTTGCGGCTGGGCCTGTCACCTGTCTAAAATGGCTGGCCAAGAGAGCCACGGGCCCCGTCTCCGAGATGACAAGCGGAATCTCTGCGTTTCGTCAACGTCGCTACCGGACTCCCCCCATTCCCTCTCCACCCCCCGGGTCTGCTGCCACAGCCTGAGTGGTGTGAGCCGCGCCCTGGCCAGCCCCGAGCCACGGTGATGGATGAGGGCAGGGGTCAGGGGCCTCGCGCCCTGGGCAGACAACTCATTCATCTCAGCCCCTGCAAACGCCTCCAGGAGAGCGTTGCTGGACGCGCGTCAACCTGGAGGAGAGCCGGCGTCGCTCCTGCATCGAGTGGGCGGGCCCAGCCCTGGCGCAGCGGCCAGTGCGGCACCACGCTGTCCTCGGGGGGTTGGCCGCGGCCGGAAGCACCCCCCGGGTCACGTCTCGGACAGACGGCTGTGACGCCGACGCCTCTCGCTCTCTGCTCACCTCTGCCTTCCCCATCGAGTTGCCCATGCTGGGTGTCTCTGGAACGGAGAGCTCTCTGAGCACCTCCCCCTTCCCCGGGGAATTATTCCAGATCATTCTTCCACGCCACCGGGCCTGCCCTCAGCCTCCACGGTCATCGGTGAGTACACGGGCTCAGGGTACCCAGGGTGGTCGGGCCACTCTCTCCCCACCCCGATAGCCACATCTGTATCCAGGGCAAAGTCAGGGCCAAGCGGGAAGTGCCTGGAACACATCCGTCTGTACCCACCCAGGAACATGGATGGCCCCTGCGGCCAGACACCTTTGAGGCTGCCTTTTGGCCCCACTGCAGGAAGCTGCCCAGGAAGCTCTTGGCCGAGAGCTGGTCTGGCCCATTCTCCTGGGGTCCACCACTGAGCCGGGCCTCCCTCCCCAGCCTGTCTAGGGCACGTCCGTCCAGGGTCTCCTGAGGGCACAGGTTCTCGCCCATCTCTGTCACTCACCCTCATGCACTAAATCAGGGGCCAAATTTGCCGGCCCTCCTGTCCCAGTGCCAGGGGACAGCCACTGGCTCTGCCTGCTCCAGCCACCTCCTTGGGGCACCTGCCTTGCCCAGCCACCCTCCAGTCCTCTCCCAGCGAGCAGGCTCTGAGTGCTGCTGTCTCCAAACAGGACTGCGCTCTCGTGGCCGGGGCGGGGGGAGGCTTTGGTGTCCATGTCCTTGGCACCAGCCCCACCTCCCCGGGGCGATGGCCTGAGGTCCCCTGACTCTCCTCTCCTTTGGCTCCCCGATCGACCTGCCCTCGCCCAGGCTGGCACAGAGGAGAACTTGTTTCTACATCCCCTCAACCCTTGGTTTGCAGGCCCTGAGTGACCGAAAGCCTTCTGGGGACTGGAAACGGCGGGTGGCGGGCCCCAGCTGCACGTCACAGCCATTTGGGGGGCCCCAGACTGGGGAGCCACCACCCTGGGGTTCAGTGTGAGGCCTTGCCTTAGTGATCCCAGCAATCCAAGCTGGCTGCTTTAAGAAGAAAATAAAAATATAGCTCAATGGTTCCTATGCCAGTGGAGCCCTGAAACCCAGCAGATACATGGCCCAGTTCTATTCTTGAGGGCTTCAGGCCTGCCCTGGACAACTAACAAAATGATGACGATGGACCAGCCCCAAAGCAAGGAGTATCTTCAACTGCCAGCAAAAAACTCCATTCCTTTGCCCCATAATATCCACATCCCTTCTCAGCCTGAAGCCGTCAGAATGGACATCGTCCCAAATCCCTCAAGATTGAGAAATGAATAAAAAATAAGGTGGGGGGAAGTGAATGTGGCTCAAAGCGATTGAGCTCCCGCCTACCACATGGGAGGTCCCGGGTTCAGTTCCCGGTGTCTCCTAAAGAAGACAAGAGAGACAGTGAGCTGAAGCAACAAGATGACGCAACAAGAGACACAACAAAGCAGGGAGTGGAGGTGGCTCAAGCGATTAGGCGCCTCCCTCCCACATGGAAGGTCCCAGGACGGGTTCTAGGTGCCTCCTAAAAAGAAGACCAGCACAGAACAAACAGACACAGCAAATGCAAAACAATGTGGGGGCAGGGAGAAGTAAATAAATAAAATAAATCTTAAAAAAAAAAAAGGACAGCACTCAAAACAAAACAAAAAAATAAGGCGGCAGTGTAATCGCTGAATACGGCAGATTTGTTATTGTAGTTATTATCTTGTATTAACTAACTTGTAACATTGATATAAAACAATAAATTAAAAAGCCACATATATATATATACACGCCTCAGTGTTTCAGAAAAAAAAATACCCAGTCTGGTCAGTTGGCCACACTCAGATAAATGTAAACTAGCGTACGCAGAAAATTGACGTCAGTTTTTCTGGAACCAACTCTCTGCGTTGGATCGGCGTCAACTAATGGAAGTGCGATTTGTCCTTCTGTCAGCTGTGTTAATTACCTTAACAAGTTTGTACATCCCGTTTCTACACACTTTTCTGCTGGAATTTTTGCGCGATTGCGCAACGAGCGGCACTTCCTGGGGAGCGGAGCACGAGTGAGGACCCGGGTGTGTGTGGGCGCCAGGTAGCGGCCTGCGGCGCGGGCCCCCAGGGTGCTTCCCCACCCTGGGGCCCTGCAGCCCCGTCCTGGCACATCCGCCAACGGCCGGTTGTCTGAAGTCCCTGAGCCTGGCGGCAAGCTGGCTGCGCCGGGAACGTCGTCACTTCAGGGGCGTCTGTCTCAGGAGTTCCCTGCCCCCCTTTGGCCCCTGCTTCCTGAGGTAACCCTGGGGGCTTCTCTGCAAGGCCACGGTGGAGAAGTGACTCCATGGGGCCAAGTTCTCGGCAACCCCACTTCCTACGTTCTCAGATGAGAAGCTGCAGGGGAGACCCACGGTAAGACGGGGCAGTGTCTTTCTGGCCATGTGGGGACAACACAGCCAGGGTGGCCTCTGGGCATGCGCTCAGGGGACCTCGTCGACCACGTGGACCTCCTCCAAGCCGCCCAGGAGTCCCGGAGGAAGCACCCCACGTCCGCGAGGCCTGAGGCAGCTCTCTGGTGAAGGGGATGGGGTTGGAAAACCAGGCCGTGGCTGCGGGTGGGACAGCTCTGTCAGCAGACACACTCCCCATGGCACTGGCTGGCAAATGGCTCGCTGTGGCTATCTGCCCCTGTGAAGGTTCTCGTGGCTAAACTTTCCTGGAATGCTAAGTGAATAGACCCAAATATTTGCTCTGCTGGCCTAAACAAAGTCACTGTGGGAGAGTGGAAGGTGCTCCGTGAGCTGGAGCTGATCTCTGGGAAGGGTGCTCCTTGAGGAGGGCAGGGGGGCTGCAGCCGAGGGCCTGGGGGCACTGGCAGAGGTGGGTGGTCCCTAGGAGAGACCCCTCCTGGGCCCCGACTAAGACCCGGAGTCCAAGCCCCGTGCCCTGCAATCCTACCATGGGCTGCTGGCTTCTGCTGCTGGCCCCAGAAAATGCCTCCTGCCCGCTTTAATCAGAAAGAGCAGCCGGGAAAGAAAGAAAAGGCTGCTACTCAGAAATCCCACGTGTGGCCGCTGGGCAAGGCAGCGCATTAAACTCATTCCTGCATCTGGGAGGAAAGAAGTAACAAAAATTAATCCCCCAGCAAAGCCGGGGCCATGAGGGCTGGCAGGGGTGAGTCGGCACTGCCCGTCCTGTGCTCACTGCAGAGCTGCCGGGAGGACACTGCTGTCCCCTTCCCACCGGCACTGGCAGGAGCCCAGGATGGCCAGCCTGGAGCTGGGCCTTTCTGGAGTGATCCGCGGGAGCACCCGTGCTTGCAGCGGGGCAGGCGGGCACTTCTGGAAGGGGTGGACGGCCACCTGGCGGGTCTGACGCTCGGCCTGTCCCTGGACGTGTGACTCAGGGCCCGGCGGGCGTGGCTGGCGGGGCGGGTCAGCGCTCGCCCAGCCTACCTGCCACAGCTGCAGGCACATGGGCATGCCCAGCCTGGCGCCGGCCTCCGGCCTCAGGGTGCACACTGGCGTCTTGGACGGCATCTCCAGGATCTGGACCTGGCAGGAAGAAAACAAGGTGCTTTGGGCCGGCGCCAGGGCGAGGCTGTGCCACACAAACAAGAGGCTTTGCCGGCGATCAGCCAGGGCCCAGGCAGGTTTCCGTCTGCGCCCCAGAGGAGCCTGGAAGCTGAGGCTTCTGAGGTGGCTTAACGCGCGCCGGGTCCCTGGGGGACCGGCACGCTGCCCGGCACTCCTGCCTCTCCAAGTCTGCCGGCTTTGCGGGGCGGGAAGGCCTGGCTCACTCCACACTGACGTCTGCTTCTGCCGGCTCCCTCGTCTGAGAACATCTTATGAGGTACCCGACCGTGACCCTTAGCAGGGGCATCAAATCATGGGGGCACAGGTGATGAACACCTGTGGCTCTACCGCCAAGCTTGAGAGATGCCCGGTCTGCATGCTCCTGGGGTGCCCTCCATTTGGGACATGGCCCGTTCCTGCTCCCACATGACTTGACCCTCATGGACCACGGCTGCATTCGTGGTCCCCACCTGGAGCGGGTCCCACTGCCTCTCTGACTCGTTGGCCATGCGCTCTGTCCACACAGTGGTGTGTCCACTTGAGCCCCTGGCTCTCTACCACACACAGTGGCCAGGCTCTATCTAGCACCACCTTTGGGGGGACGCCAAGGCTGCATGGAGCAGGTTGAGAGTGCCACACCCCTGACCTCTGTGTCCTCGCTCACAAAATGGGGACAAGGCGTCCCCCTCGGGCAGGTTCCCATGTGCCCATACTTCAGCAAGGCTGGGGAGGGCTCCCCACTTTGCCTGCGTCTGCTTCCCAATAGCTTACTGGGAGGTATGGGGACCTGTGAACTGGGGGCCCTGGCTGGCTAGGCTTGGCTGTGACAGCATGCAGCCAGCATGACAGCAGGCCCCGCAGGGACACGCACCACCCCTCGACCCCATGGGGTCGCGGCACGCCAGGGTCTGAGGCCCAGAGGCGTGGGGGGTGTCGGGTGGGCAGCACGCACCCCTGGGTTGTCTGGCTCCTTCCGCTCAGCCCTGCTGTCTGGGGCCGGGCTGGCGAGTGGGGCGGCCCTGGAAAGGCTGACATGGCAGCTCCACCCAGCACCCTAATGCAGAGCACTGCCGCCGGGCAGGCCACCATGCGGTGAATGGGGTGGGTGGTGAGTACAGGGTTGCAGGGTGAGCCGTGTTGCCCTCTCTAACCCACCAGGAGAGCAGGCCTTGGCCGAGTTGGAAGCCCGGTGCCAGAGGCGTCTGCTCTCAGAGCGGCCCTGCGTGCCAGTGGGAAGGGGGCATGGGCTGGCGGGGCGGAGCGTGAGTGGCCACAGCCCGGTCCGCTCCTCTCTCCACCAAGTGCACTGCAATGGCTTGGTGGTGCTCTCTGGGTAGGGGGCGCCTGTCATTTGCCGCCCCCTTCGCATCTCGGCCTCAGGGCTAGGCTAGGGCTTATTGCTCTTGGTCCCCCCACAGTGGAAGGGATGGTCTTGTCCTGGTCTGCACTCAGCCGTCCCCATCAAACCTGAAGTCCCCCCATCCACCCATTTCCTGCCCTGCCCTGGCTGTCCATGCTACCAGCTTGGTCCTCGCTGACCAGGAGTGGACAGAGGCCAGGGGCCAGACCAACAGCCTGCTGGAGAAGGACCCAGAGACATGTACACAGTGACATGATGAAGGGAACGTAAATAAATAACAAGAGGTTATAACATCCGTGAAGTAAGAAGGGGCTGCCACAGAAAAGGAGCCGTCGGAAAACCAAAAACATCCCTGGAAATTAGAAACATGACCGGAGAATACAGAAGCTGAGGGCAGACTGAGTATCAGATCGGACACAGCCCGATATGGAATTATGAGAAATCGGTGGGGAGGACCTCGGGGTGTGCTCCACTCCCCCACTGGCAGCTCCAGAACAGCAGAGACTCTGGAAGCTTCCGAAGATGAGGCGGGGCCTTGGGGGCTCTGGTTCTGAATGCCTGTCTGGTTCTTCTTTTTCTTCAATTCAGTCTCTCCCCCTTTACTGCCTCTGCTTCCGAACCCAGAATATTAGATACTAAATGGTAACAAGCCTTCAAGCTCTGGAGGAAAAGAACCATAAAACCTGAATTTTAGAGCTGGCCCAAAAAACGGCAAGCATGTGGGCAAAGTCAAAGTAATTTTGGATGCACAAGGATTCCTTATGGAAAAAACTGCTCCAGGAGAAGCTCCAGGAAAAGGAAAAGCAACACAAAAAGAGGCTGAGTCAAAAACAAGAGGCAAGGGCACTGGAGTATGGTCCAGAAGCCACAGAAAAAAATGAGGGAAAGTTAGAGGTCAATCTCTGAACCCGTCTCCGTGGGTTCAGTCACACTGGTGTTTTGGGTAGGGGGTAACATTTGCTCAATCAGCCGAACTGTCCACAGTGTCGTTACGGGGCTGACGGTTTTAGAATCGAGCCGCAGACATGGTACATGAAAAAGGGACACTTGCCAAAAAGCCCGTGGACAGGGTTGTCAATCCTGATGACTCGAAAACTTGAGTCAGGAAGGACAGAGGAGGGCAGGCGCCTTGGAGTGACTCTCACAGCGGGAGGCAGCAGATGGGGACCGGAGGCCATGGATGGAAAAGTAGAAGAATGAACACTCTGTGGTCACAAGGTGCCACCACCAGACGTGGCAGCCTCTCTCTTCTGTATTTTAAAAAAGAACTGTCTGCATGTCTGTGTTTTCATGGGGATGAGCTGGAAGGAGGTGGGCCACCACTTGGATGGAGCCTGTGAGTCCTACTTGCCACGAATCTCCATCACCAGAGTGGCACATGGCAGGGACAGGCTGACGTCCAGAGGGCGACTGGCTGTGTGGGGCCTGCAGGGGGCTGCCTCACCCACGGGAGCCCCTGAGCTCTTGTACGTGATGGAGTTGTGCCGAGGAAGCAGAGGCAGGGGGGCAAGCGGTCCGTGAGCTGGCTCTCTGGCTGTGGAAGGTGGGGACGTGGCCCAGGCAGCTCTGAGGGGCTGCAGGAGAGAGCGTGCTGGCACTGGGAACACGTCCTGAGTCAGAGAGCTAGGGGCCCACGGGCCTGAGGAGCACCCCCACCCCTCAGGGCCACTTCTGTGCGCTGGGCCTCGGGTGAACATCCTTGTAAAGGACGGAGGAGCTCGGCCCAGCAGAGGGTGTAGAGAGCTTCTACAGGCAAGCAGTGCTTTCCATCTGGCAGTCAGCTCAGGTTTCCGTTTTCCAGGAGGAAAAATGTTGGGTTTGGGCAAGGGTGGCCACCCAGACGGCCCTGATGGGGCAGGAGCGCATTCTCACAGGGCAATGTCTTGGCACGGGCCAGCAATGCTCTTCCAGGTCCCGTCCAGGCAGATTCCAGGCGGGAACGTGGAAAACCACCATCCTCCCATGGGGGAGGAAAGGAGGGGGCTGTGGCCTCCAGCCCTGTGGGGTTGGGGAGTGGGAGGGGGGCATGAGTGTGGACGCCTGGACGGGAGGAAGGCGGCCAGCTGACCTTGAGGGCCACCTGCACATGGGACCCTGGGAGGGCTGCAGTGTCTGCCCGTGGCCTGTGGCTGTGGCACAGAGGGTGTGGTACAGAGGGCGTGGCAGCTCCCAGGCCTCAGAAGAAAAGGCTGGGAGCAGGGAGTTCGCCCTGGGCAGGCAAAGCCCGCGACCGATGGTGTTCCCGGCAGGCTCGAGCTGCCCGGGAGGAAGCACGCCCCTTACTTTTCACATTAATAAAACTTTTTTAACAGGTTCTTGGCAAGCTGGCAAGAAAAGTCTATGTAGCTCCTAATTGGTGATTTAAATGCAATCATGAACAAATAAATGCCTGTTTGGATCTCGTTATTTATGAACGGAATCGGCTTTAAGGCAGAATGACTCTTCTTGGGCAAGGAGCCAGGCAGACGTAGAAACACGTGCCCAGGGTGCCTCGTGTCCGTCAGCGCCCGGTGGGAGCCACCTGCCCAGTGCTGCCCGCTGGCGAGGCCCCACGGAGCTGGCAGGATGTGGGCTGGGTCCCCACAGAGCCTTGGCAGGCATGGGGAGAACATGGGTCCCGCAGGGCGACCAGAGGCGAGGCCACTGCCCTCCTGGCTGTCCACTCCTGACACACACTTGTGCTCTCCAACCCCCTCAACCCAGTACCCCTGCTCAGAGCAGGCCAAACCCCCCCACCCTGTGCTCAGCCCATCTCCAGCAATAGTCGATCAGCTCACACGCTGACCATGGCCGTCTCATCACCCTCCCAAGTTCCTTCTCCCACGTCCCCCCTAGGCCCTGGCTGGCTCAGTTTCCCCTGCCCCTGGGTGTGGACACTGGCCCTCCGCTGCTTGGGCTCCCTGCCCTCCCACCACCCTGAGCCCCAAAGTCTGGATGCTCTACAGCTCTCTGCTTCTTTCTGCCCTTCGACTGCCTCCCAGGGCCAGCCCCCGTACCCCTGCATTCCTGGCCACTGCCCACGGCCTCCCATGCAGGTCCTGCCGGCTGCGCCTGGCTCTGCTCCCTGAAACACTACCCTCTTCTCTTTCCTCGCGCAGAGGCCCAGTCTGCTCAGCCAGGGCCCCAGTCTCCACTGGTGCTCTGCTCCCTAGGGCAGAAACTGGGGCAGTGGGGGTGGAGGAAGGGCCTCTGCTGAGGCACCAGGAGGTCTCCGGGGCCCGTGGCTGGCCCCCTTCCTCCTTCTCGTGGCCCGCCTCACAGGAAGGCTGATGGCTCAACCACTTTGCAGGTGACAGGACATGGCCTAGCCAGGTGTGGGAGGGCCCAAGGCTGCCGGGAGGGTAACTGGGGTGGTTGAGACCTGTGACCTGCACCCACCCCCCAGCTCCACAGCGGCCCTTGGGGCAGGTGCTCACGCTGAGCACACCTGGTTAACAGAAATGACGCCGGGCCCTTGGATGGGGACCCATGGGTGGGACTGGCCTCACCTCGTCATTGCCTTTCCCTGGCACAGCAAGCATCCAGCGCAGCTGCCCCTCGGCTAGGACAGAGCTCTTGCAGAAGCCCACACTCTCAAGGGCCACGGTGTCCACCACGGCATTCCTCCCCTCTGCCAGGTCCCACAGGTGCAGCTTCAGGTCACGGCCCTGGCTTCCCAAACCAAGAGAAACAGGCTGTGAGGCCCCACAAGTGAGTGCCTGGTGCACCTTGTCTGGAGAGTGTCCGCATGGCCTGGCTAGCCACCGTGTCCCACAGCCACAGCCTTCCACGGCCACAGCTCCCATGGCCACTGCCTCCCACAGCCACCACCTCCCATAGCCATGGCTCCCACGGCCGTCTCCACCCATGGCCTACACCTCCCATGGCCATGGCTCCCACAGCCACCGCCACCCATGGCCACTGCCTCCCATGGCCACGGCTCCCACGGCCACCGCCACCCATGGCCACGGCTCCCACGGCCACCGCCACCCATGGCCACGGCTCCCATAGCCATCGCCCTCCAGGGCCACCGCCTCCTGGCCTGGGGCTAAAGGCAGGCCTTTATGCACATATGGAAGGCATGTCCCCAGAGAGGAGCACAGGCTATGTCAGATCAGTGGCACATCAGGATCTTGTCCAAGAAAGGGCTTCTGAGCCTCACAGCCAATCATGAGTGTCTGTGCCCAAGACGCCCAATACCAGGATGTACTTGGGGGTGGGGGGGGCAGGGGGACACGCAGCAGACTTAGCCTCCCAGGGGGCCTCCTGCCACTACCCAGGTGGCCAAAACACATGCACTCTCCCACTCATTTTTTTTTTTTTTTAAGGAGGACCTGGGGATTGAACCCAGGACCTTGGACATGGGAAGAAGGTGCTCAACCACTTGAGCTACATCTGCTCCCCTCCCTCATTTTTTAATGGGCTTTTATGACCCAGCAGGCCCACTCACAGGAATGTTTTGAAGTGAATTCAAAACCTACGTTTGGGGAAGCGGGTGTGGCTCAGTGGATAGAGCTCCCGTTTACCATATGGGAGGCCCGGGTTCGCGTCCTGAGGCCTCCTTGTGAGGGCACGCCGGCCTGAGCGGTGCGGTGGGCTGATGCAGCAACCTCACGGCAGGAGACGGGTGTGGCGCAATGGATAGCGCACCCGTTTACCATATGAGAGGCCCCGGGTTCGCTTCCCGGCGCCTCCTTGTGAGGGCAGGCCAGCTCG
>JAQZBX010080939.1:0-13750 GCA_029593785.1 Cabassous unicinctus | reverse complement strand
ATCCATTCTGCTACATTTGTCAAAACTTCATTCATTTTTACAACTTAAAAATATTCCATTGTATGAATATGATACATTCTGTATATCCATTCATCAATTGGTGGACAGTTTGATTGCTTCCGTCTTTTGGCAATTGTGAATAATGCTGCTATGAATATCAGTGTGAAAATATCTCTTTGAGTTCCTGTTTTCAAATATTTTTGGTATTTCCTTAGTGAGATTGCGTGGTCATATGGTAATTCTATAACTAACTTTCTGAGTAACAACCAACTGTCTTCCACGGCAGTTTTAAGATTGGGAAATGTGACTCCTCCAACTGTATTGTTCTATTTCTATTTGGGAACCCTTACCCTTCCATATAAATTTTTGAATGGCTCTTCCATTTTTGAAAAGATTATTCGTTTTGATTGGGATTCTGTTATTCTATAAATTGCTCTGGGCAGGATTAACAAATTAACAATATTTTGTCTTGCAATGCATGAACACAGAATGCTCTTCTATTTATTTAGGTCTTCTCTGATTTCTTTTAGCAATGTTTTCTATTTTTCTATGTAAAAGTCCTTTAATTCTTGGTTAGATTTATTTGTAGATATTTCCTCAGTGAGTGAAAGACTTTCTGCTCATGATGAGGGGGCTTTGTCATGTGTTTTCTGAGAAGTTTGCTCTTAGGGAGCACAAAACATTTCATTTTATGCACTGTTCCCATAGGGTTTATTCTTAAATTTCTCATTGAATACTTTAGCAAGACTTATGCAAGTTTCCAATCAAGGCATTCTGTAGTATCTTTTACTGATTCAGGATGTTTTCATGTAAAATTGTGATAGATTCAGAGAAAGTGGGAAAGCATATATAATTGTGACTCAAATATACAAAATGTTGGGAACTTCCAGTTGGGTAAGTTGGGGACAAACTGGTGCCAGATAAGGCACATTGGAGCCCAAGGAGAAAGGGAACATGGGTGATCCTATTTACATGTTTTAAAAAAAGATTTGTTTTATTTATTTCTCTCCCCCTTGTTGTTTTGCACTCACTGTCTGCTCATCTTCACTTTTTTATGGAGGCTGTAGTAACTGAACCAGGGACCTCCCATGTGGGAAGGATGTGCCCAATTGCTTGAGCCACTCCCATTCCCTGTTTATGTCTCTCACTGTGTTTCCTTGTTGCATTCTCATCTTGATGCATTGTCATTTGTTTTGTCATCTCGTTGCATTGTCAGCTCACCATGCCAACCCATCACTTCAACTTGCTGTCTTGCTTTAGGAGGCATCAGGAACTGAACCTGGGACCTCCCATGTGGTAGACAGGCATCCAAGGACTTGAGCCACATCTGCTTCCCTACCTGTTTTTATTAAGTTTTAATGTGCAATAATTCCTGGAACATTAAAATAGTGAAAACTATCTAAAATTGAGAAGTATATGGAATTTAATATGAAACAATATTTTAAGTGCAAAATTTTATATATAACAAATCCAGTTTTTATTTTAATATTTATTTCTTGAATTTAATGAAAATGGAATTTCCAAAATATTTTCTTATTTTACTATGATGTTCATTTCATTTACAATTGGCATAATTGCAATGTTTAACAATTTCTCATGAACTAGTAATGGTGTTAAATGAGTTTTTTTTTTTTTACTTCTAATACAAAAGTATTAATAAGTTTTCATTAGTGTTACCTTCCTAAAATGTTTTTCCCAGGCTCCCCTTTTTAATGTGTTTCATAAATGGTTTGTAGTTTGAAGTTATAAATCTTCCACATCCTTGGTTGAATTTCTTTGTAATTATTTTGTTCTTTTTGATGCTGTTGTAAAATAAATTGCTTTCAAAATTTCCTTTTCATATTATTTGTTGCTAGAGTATAGAAATACAATTAACTTTTGTGCAACTTTGCCGATAAAGTTTATTAGCTCTAAAAGTATTTTTGTGAATTCTAGAGGATTTTTTTTATATAAATCATGTTGTCTTCAAGCAGATGTAGTTTTACTTCTTCCTTTCTCATTTGGTTGCCTATTCTATTTTCCTAGATTAATCACTCTGTCTGTTATATCCAGGACAATGTTCAATAGTGATGAAAGATGTCATTTTGTTTTTTTTTTCTGATCGTATTAGGAAAGCTTTCAGTCTTTCCCAACTAAGATGTTAAATATGCATTCCTACACTTGTTTGCTTATTTGTTTTTAATCATGAATGGTTATTTGATTATGTCAAATAGTTTTTCTGTGGCAATCTACATGATCCAATTTTTTTCTTTATTGAATTAGTGGTGTGTGCTACTTTGTATTTTAATAGACTTTCAAAAATTATTTTATTAGAGAAGTTTTTGTTTACAGGTAAATCACACATAAAGGACAGAATTCCCATATACCTTTCTTTGACACACAGATTTCCCTATTCTAAACACTTTTCATTAATGAGGTAATTTCATTAAAATTGATGAAACCCTGTTATGAAATATATGGTTAACTGTAGTTTATGTTAGGAGTCACTGTTTCCGTTGCACAATTCTATTATTTTTAAAACTTTCCTTTCAATATCATATATACAACCTGAA
Organism: Cabassous unicinctus; assembly: GCA_029593785.1. NCBI lineage: Eukaryota > Metazoa > Chordata > Mammalia > Cingulata > Chlamyphoridae > Cabassous > Cabassous unicinctus. The sequence goes on along the minus strand of JAQZBX010080939.1, from coordinate 11,198 downwards.
ATGTTACATTTTAACCACTTTCCAATATAAATTCAATGGTGTTATTTATGTTCACAATATTGTCACTACCATCCACCACCCAAATTTTTCCATCACCCCAAATAGAAACTCTATACCAATTTAGGATTAACCTCATTATTTACACTCACCCTGACCCAGGTAACTGAGATTCTAGTTTCCAGCAATAGAATTTATTTTTCAGAGTACTTTTGGGTCTATGGAAAAAGTACGTATAAAGTATAATTACTTCCAATATTTCCCCTCTACACCCTCTGCCCACAATTGTCCTTTTATTAACATCTTGCATTAGTCTGATATATTTTTTTCTATCTGGTTGCATCATTGTCTTTTTTGGTGCATCACTTCACTGTATGGGGGCCTGTGCCACACTGTGCAGGTCTGGGATGCCTATTTTCTTTTTTTAATTTTTTTTATTTTACAAGGATGTCCCAGGGAGCAAAACCAGGTTCTCCATATGGTAAATGGGAACTCAATTGCTGGAGCCAATGGTAATTCCCAGTGTGATACATTTTTACAGCTAATGTATCAATGTTGTTGCATTTTTATCAATGAAAGTCCATAGGTTACATTAGAGTTTACTCTTTATGTTGTACAGTTCTATGAGTTTTGACAAATTTGTAAGATCATGTGTCCATTACAGTACCTTAAAGAATAGTTTCACTCACTTAAAATTGCCAGTGTTCCACCAATTCACCCCTCCCTCCCTCCCTCTGAAATCCTAGCAACCTTGAACTTTTTATTGATTTTATAGTGTTGCCTTTTCCAGAATATCATATATTATATGTAGGCTTTTGTAGAGTGGCTTCTTACACAAATTCATACATATTTAAGATTTCTGTGTGCTTTTTCCTGACTTGATAGCTATTTTTTTTTGAGCACTGCAAAACACTCCATTCTATGGATGTATCACACATTATTTATCCATGACCCTATTGAAGAGTGTATTGATTACTTCCAATTTTTGGCAATTATGAATATACTGCTATAAACATTTTGTGCAGGTTTTTGTGTGGCTGTATATTTTCAACTAATTTGTGTAAATAAGCCATATTCATACTGGATTTTGTGGCAATCCTATATTTAGCTTTTTAAAAATCTAGCAGTCTCTCTTTCCAAATGTCTGTACTACTTTGATTTCCTGCAAGCAATGAATGAAAGATTTGTTGCTCTGCATCCTCACCAGCATTTGAAGTTGTCAGCTTTTGGGTTTCCAATCATTCAAATAGCTGTGTAGTGGTATCTAATTTTTAAAATTTTGTATTTCCCTAATGACGTGATGCTGCAAATCCTTTCATATGCTTCTATGCCATCTGTATATCTTTTCTGGTGAGGTGTTTGTACAGATATTTTGTCTATTTTTAATTGGATTATTTGTTTTCCTATTGTTGAGTTTTAAGTGTTCCTTTGTATATTTTAGATATACATACTTTATCAGATATGTGGTTTGCTTCTACTTCCACCTAGTCTGTAGTTTATCTTTTCAGTTTTTGAATAGTGTCTTGTGCAGAACACAGTGTTTAAAATTTTTAATGAAGTCCAACATATTCTTTTCTTTCAATATATAATGCTTTTGATATTGTGTATAAAAAGTCATTGCTGCAGATTGATTGTGAAGAGGGCATCAATTAAAGTGAACACTCACCAACTGTCTCTCAAAAAGCAGCTGAAAAGGGACAAGATCTTGCCTGAGTGAGCTGTTTTGGGAGCCCATAGAGCAGAAGGCTTCAGGGCATTGATCTTCAAGGAATAGGACAAAGAGATAAAAAGCCCAGGGGAAAACTGAGCTGCTGTCTTCTTTGTTATTTGTTGTGTTTCCTCCTTCCTTTGTTTCCCCCTTTTTTTGTATACCAATTTCTCTACCTACACTATTTCTTTTCCTTCCTTCACCTATCTCCTGCTTTCTGTTTTTGTTTTTACATTCCACTTCTCTTTGTTTAGTATTCAATTTTTCTTGTTTTTATTCCTATTTCCTCCAATCTGTTTTCTCTCATTTTTAGCTTTTTTCTTATTGTCTTTTTTTTTCTCTTTCCCTCTCTTCTTATCATTGTGGTGTTTTAATTCATTCTAGATATTTTTCTCTATTCTGTTTCTCATTTCATTGTTTGTACCCCACTTTTTTATTCTAATTCCTCTGCACTTCATACATGAGTTAATTATTAGTTTTCCTAGGTATTATATGAAGCCTATACTAAATTTTATTATTATTATTACTATTATCCTTTTTCTTTTCTAACCTCTTTCCCTTTCTCTGGCACTAATCTTTTTCTTTCAAGGGAACATAGACAACAGAAAGGAAATATAATAAAAAGAATAAAGTGTCAAAGTGAAAACTTACCACAAACACAAAAACAGCAACTAAATAAAACCTTAGAATAGAGAGAAACTAATCAACTGAATAAACCCATCAAGATAAAGAGATGCCTGAACACCAACAAAAAATTATACACCATGCTAAGCATCAAGAAGACATGGCCCAGTCCAATGAACAAGCTAAAAACAAAGAGTATATGCAGAACATGGAACAACTAATCAGAGTTGTCCAAACAAATATCATGAACCAACTTAATGAAGTGAAGGAAGAGATTAAGGATATTAAGAAGACACTGGGAGAACATACTGGAGAAATTATAAACATACATAAAAAGGTAAGATATGATGGTGATGAAAGGCACAATCCAAGAAACCAAAAATACACTGGAAGCACATAACAGCAGATTTGAACAGGCAGAGGAAAGAATTAGCTATGTAGAAGACAGTACCTCTGAAATCAAGCAGAGTGGAACAGATTGAAAACAGATAGAAAAACTCCAGCAGGGAATTAGGGATCTGAACAACAACACAAAACACTTCCCAAAGGGAGAAGAAAAGGGAAAGGGGACAGAATGAGTGTTGGAGGAAATAATAGCTGAAGACTTCCCAACCCTATTGAGGGAGATGAATGCACAAGTCCAGGAAGTGCACCACACCCAAACAGTATAAATCCCAAGAAACTTACTCAAAGACATGTACTTGTCAAGTTGTCCAATGCTAAAGACAAAAAGAGAATACTGAAAGCAACAAGAGAAAAGAGACCCATCACATACAAGAAAGCCCAATAAAACTAAGTGCTGATCTCTCATCTGAAACCATAGAGGTAAGAAGGCAGTGGTATGACATAGTCAAGTTGTGTGGCAGTTTGATAAAGTTATGAATTCCAAAAATAGATATGGATTATGCTTGTAAACTGGTCTGTTCCTCTGAGCATGATTAAGTTATGATAGGGCTTTGATTGTGCCACATCAGGAGGCTGTTGAGCCCCACCACTTGGTAGGGGGAGTCTCAAAGATAAAAGACATGACAAAGGACAGAGTTGGGGTTTTGATGTTGGAGTTCAGATGCAGAGCTTTAATGCTGGAGCCCAGGGTAGTAAGCACACAGAGGACTTTTGTCATGAGAAAGGAGAGGAGACCCCAGGAAAAGAGACAAGGCATTTCCTTAATAGACTGCAGCTGGACTTGTGAAGCTAGTATAGGAGGTGAGCCTGGAGAGAAATTGAGCTCCAGGAATAGAGGCTCCCAGGAATTCTGAACTCTTGCAGCTGTTTGCAGCCATCTTGCTCCAACACATGGCAACAGTCTTTGATGAAGGAAGAGACTTATGCTTTATGGCCTGGTAACTGTAAGCTTCGACCACAAATAAATATGCTTTATAAAAACCAACCAATTTCTGGTATTTTGCATCAGCACCCCTTTGGCTAAATAATACAAGGTGCTAAAAGAAAAAAAAAAACTTCCAGCCAAGAATTCTCTATCCAGCAATGTTGGCATTCAAAAATGATGGAGAAATTCAAAATATTCACAGAGAAACAGAAATTAAGAGAGTATGCCAATAAGAAACTCTGCCCCTTAAGAAATACTGAAGGGTGTGCTGCAGGTTGAAAGGAAAAACAGGAGAAAGAGAGTTGGAAGAAAGTGTAAGAAAAAAATAATTTTTAAGGGAAATAGAAACAAAATATGACATACATAAACCCAAGGAAAATACGGCTAATATAAGTAATTCTTTGACAGTAAAAACACTGAATGTTCATGGATTAACTCAAAAGTCAAGAGACACAGATTGGCAGAATGAATAAAGTTATATGGCCCATCTATATGCTGTCTACAAGAAAGTCACCTTAGACCCAATGAATCAAGGTAGTTGAAAGTGAATAGCTGGAAAGCAATCTTACAAGCAAAGAATAACCAAAAATTGGGAGTGGTTATACTAATATCAGACAAAACAGATTTTAAATGCAAAACTATTGTAAGAGACAAAGACAGACACTATATATTAGTAAAAGGGGTAATATTTCAAGAAGAAAGAACAATCATAAATCAAATTACATGAGGCAAACACTGGAAAAACAAAGTGGAGAAATAGACACCTCTACAATTATATTGGGGGACTTTAATACACCATTATCACCTTTAGATGACCATCTCAATAAAGAATCAATAAAGACAAAAAAACTTTGAATAAAACATTAGAGGATCTGGACCTAATAGACATATAAAGAACACAACATCCAAATATAATGAGATATACATGCTTCTCGAGTGCACATGGATCATTCTCAGGATAGACCACAAGCTAGGCAACAGAACAACTTTCAATGAATTCAGAAAGATTGAAATTATACAAAATAATTTCTCTGACCGCAATGGAATGAAGCTGGAAATCAGTAAGGGCCAGATAACCAGATTAGGCACAAATATATGGAAATTAAACAACACTCTTAGACAAACGGTGGGTCAAGAAGGAAATTACAAAAGGAATCAGTAACTACCTTGAAAGGAATGAAAATGACAGCACAACTTATCAAAACTTATGGGATTCATCAGAAGCTGCACTGAGAGGGAAATTCACAACCATAAATGCATATATCAAAAAAGAAGAAAGAACTAAAATTGAAGACCTAACTGCACACCTAGAAGAATTAGAAAAACAACAACAAATTAACCCCAAAGGAAGAAGAAAGAAGGAAATAACAAAGATTAGAGGAGAACTAAATGAAACAGAAAATAAGAAAACACTAGGAAAAATAAACAAAAAGAAAACCTTGTTCTTCAAGAAAATCAATAAATTTGATAAACCCTTAACTAGACTAACAAAGGAAAAAGAAAGAAAATGCAAATATACAAAAAGGAGAAAGGGGACATCAGCACTGATCCCTCAGTAATAAAGATTATCATGAGAGGATACTTTGAAAAATTACGTTCCAACAAGAAGGATAACTTAGAGGAAATATACAAATTCCTAGAAACACACAAGTAGCCTATATTGAGAAGTAATTGATGGACTAAACAGACCAATCATGAGTAATGACATAAAATTAGTCATCAAATACCTCCCAACTAACAAGCGTCCAGGACAAGATAACTTTACAGGTGAATTCTAACAAATATTCCAGAAAGAACTAACACTAATCCTGCTTAAACTCTTCTAAAAAATAGAAGTAGAAGGAACATTGCCTAATTCATTCAATGATACCAACATTACACTAATAACAAAGCCAAAGATGCCACAAGAAAGGAAAATTACAGACCAATGTCTCTAATGAACCTAGATGGTAAAACCTTCAACAAAATATTTAATTGTATTCAACAACTTATGAAATGATTTATGCACTATGACTAAGTGGGTTTCATCCAGGATATGCAAGGATGGTTCAACATAAGAAAATCAATGTAATACACCACATAAACAGATTTAAAAAAAAAACATTCACATGATCATCTCTAAAGATGCAGAAAAAGCATTTGGAAAAATACAGCACCCTTTCTTGATAAAAACACTGCAAAAGATAGAAATAGAAATAATCTTCCTCAACATGATAAAGGGCATGTTTGAAAAACAAACAGCTAACATTATACACAATGGTGAAATCCTAAAAGCTTTCTCTCTAAAATTAGGAACAAGACAAGTATGCCCACTATCAATGATCCAATTTAAAATTTGTTAGAAGTAAAATTTTCTCAAGCACTTAGGTAAGAAAAAGACATAAAAGTCATGCAAATTTGAAAGGAAGAAGTAAAAATTTCATTATTTACAGATGACATGATCCTATACCTAGAAAGCCCTGAAAAATCTGCCAAAATCCTTCTAGAGCTTATAAATGAATTCAGTAAAGTCACAGGTCATAAGATTAATGCAGAAAAATCAGTTGCCTTTCTGTACACCAATCATGAGCAATCTGAGGAGGAAATCAAGAAAAAAATACCACTTACAATAGTAAATAGTAAAAAACCAAATATCTAGGAATAAATTTATCTAAAGATGTAAATGCCTTATACACAGAAAATTACACAACACTATTAAAGGATATCAAGACTTAAATAAATGGAAGAATATTCTCTGTTCATGGATGGGAAGACTAAACATCGTTAAGTCTACAGATTAACGATTAACTGATCTACAGATTTCATGCAATCCCAGTAAAAATTTTTACTGAATTCAAAAAAGTATGAAATTTACTTAGAAGGGCAAGAGACCCTGAATAGCCAAAAACATATTGAAAAAGAAAAAGGAAATCAGCAGAATCACACTACCTGACTGTAAAACATACTACAGAGCTACAGTGGTCAAAACTGCATGGTATTTGCACAAGGACAGACCTATTGACCAATGGAATTGAAATGAGAGTTTTGATATAGATCTTTGCATATACAGTCATCTGATATTTGACAGGGTCACTAAGCCCACATGACTGGGAGAGAATGGCCTCTTCAACAAATGTTGCTTGCTGAACTGGATGTCCATATTCGAAAGAATGACAGAGGAACACCATCTCACACCTTATACAAAAATCAACTCAAGATCGATCAAAGATCTAAATATAAGAGCCAAAACCATAAAAACCTTGGAAGATAATGTAGGGAAGCATCTACAGGACCTTGTAATAAGAAATGGTTTCATGAACTTCACACCCAAAGCACGAGCAGGAAAAGAAAAAATAGATAAATGGGACCTCCTCAAAATTAAATACTTTTGCATCTCAAAAGAGTTTGTCAAGAAAGTGAAAACACAGCCTACCCAATGGGAGAAAATATTTGGAAAACATATCTGATAGGAGCTTAATATCTAGCATATATAAAGAAATCCTGTATCTCAAAAGTTAAAAGACAAACAATCCATGTACAAAATGGGCAAGTGACTTGAATAGACACTTCTCCAAAGATTACAAATGGCTAAAAAGCACATGAAAAGATGCCCAACATCACTAGGTATTAGGGAAATGCAAATCAAAACAACAATGAGATATCATCTTATACCCATTAGACTGGCAACCATCAAAAAAACAGAGGACTGCAAGTGTTGGAGAGGATGTGGAGGAATGGGAACCCTCATCCACTGCCAGTGGGAATGAAGAATGGTCCAGCCACTGTGGAGGACAATTTGACAGATCCTCAAAAAACAAAGTATAGATCTGACATATGATCCAGCAATTCCACTGCTGGGTATATGTCCAGAAGAATTGAAAGCAAAGACATGAACAGATAAATGCACACCAATGTTCATAGTGGTATTATTCACTATTGCAAAAATTTGGAATCAACACAAATGCACATCAACAGATGAATGGATTAATGAAATGTGGTATATACATACAATGGATATCACTCAGCTGTAAGAAGGAATACAGTGCTAATACACAGGATAATATGGATGAATCTTGAAGACTTTATGTGGAGTGAAGCAAGCCAGGCATTGAAGTACAAATATTAGATGACCTCACTGATATAAATTAATCAAATCAAGCAGACTCAGAGAGCTAATGTCTGGAAGATAGGAGTACAGGAAATAGAGAGAAGGTTGTGAGCCAACACCCATATGGGCAAAATCTATGAAAAGTGGAAGTGATAGTTGTGCAGTGAAGGGATATGACAGGTGTGTAGTGATACTATTGGGTTGGATGGTGCAAGTTTGACAATGGGGTAGCATGTGGAGTTTGGGTTGTGTGGTCCATGGAACTGGGGTTGGGTTGGGGGAGGGAACAAGTGAACTTGGGATTGGTGGGTATGTGGTTGAAACTACAGTATTGGGAAAGCTCTTTTGGCAATATGAGAAGGAAGGATTAAGATGTTGGATGGGGAGGCATTTGGGAGATGGTGCACTTGGGGCTGTCATTTAGAGAATGTATGAGTGATCATTTTTTCATACTGTGTTGTATCACTTGGTGGAGATCCACACAATGAGCAGAAGGATTTGGACTCCCATCCTGGGGAGGCCTGATATGTTCTCAAATAGATGGGTGGGTGTCTCACGAGAGCAAGTGTGGTTCCTAATACGAAAGGATAGACCAGTGTGTCAAGTGCTTAATGTTGTTGCAAGTAACTATGAATCTTGTCCTTCAAGGTACAAAGCATGGTGGCTGCCTTGGGCCCCAAGGAGAGGGAAAGGCAGGAATCGAGTAGATGGAAGAGGGGGTATTTAGGGGGCAATTAAAGTGTTCTGCGTGATCTTGGAATGATGGATACAGACCATCTTGAACTTCATCAAAATTTTATAAAAGTGTATGGTCTACAGTATAGACCATAATGTAAAGTATTGACCATGGTTAGTGCCTATGTTTCAGTATTTGTACATCAGTTGTAGCAAATGTACCATCCATGTGTAAAAAGGGTATTGATATGGGAAGGGGTAAAAGGGGAAGAATGTTGGGTATATGGGAGTTCCCTGTTTTCTGTGTGTGAATTTACTGTGACATAAAACTTCTTTGAAGACAAAATGAAAAAAATTAAGACAACGGGGAAGAAATGGAAGATAATGTCCCTGTACATACAGGACAAAAGATATTATAGTGAAGAAAGGCAAAAAGTCAAAAAAATTTTAAATATTTTTAATTATTTTTTAGTATCCCAATTTTTAAATTATTTTATTGTATTTTAGTTTTAGTTTTTCTAAATTATTATGTATTTTATTTCTAATGTTTAAACCTTGCATTATTATTTAATTTTCTCATTAATTGTATTTGGTGATAGCCTTGGCTTCATTTCTGAAGAAGTTTTAGACCACAGAAATGTTACAGCTATGGCAGGGGAGATCATTGATGTGTAGTGCCCATTATGGGGGATATATGGGAGGAAGTTTTCACCTGGGCTTACATATAAGATATATAAATGTGCTCAAATTCTTATGAGTCATTGTCACGGTGGGTGGAGATTCACACAATAACCAACAGAAAATTGAATTACCATCATGGGGATCTCTGACACATTCTCTAATGAAACAGCAATAAGCCCCAAGTGCAGGGCAATGACTAGTGAAGAAGGAGGGTCCATTGATGGGCCCTTGATATTGATGAATATGCTTATGAGCCTTTGCTCTTTAAATTGCAACTTAGCCTAGTGCTGTAGGGTGCCTAAGAGTTACCTCCTGAGAGCCTCCATGTTGCTCAAATGTGGCCTCTCTCTAAGCCAAACTCAGCATATAAATCCATTAACTTCCCCCCAGCATGGGACATGACTCCCTGGGATAAGTCTCCCTGGCACTGAAGGATTACTACCAAGAACCAACTAACAATGCAACTGGAAAAAGACCTTGAATTAAAGGGAGAAAAGGTGAAGACAAATGAGTTTTTATGGCTAAGGGATGTCCAAGTGAGTTGGGAGGTCATCCTAGAGGTAACTCTTATGCATGTCTCAGCAGGATCTCACAGACTGCCAAAGTAGATAATACCTCAAATAGTGGGTCTCCTGAGGGCTCTGGAGACACCCATATCCTACAATCATGGCAGATACTTCTGGAGTTTTGTGCCTTGCCAGTGGGCCCTACTTTGGAGTTTGTGCTCCTGAGTGTTTCAGAGTTGGACTCAGTTGTGGCTTCTTTACACATGTCTCTTCTGTTCCTTCTCTTTGAACCTATATTTGGTGCTGGAGTTGGTAGGTTTACATGCAAGAGTCTTGAATCTTTGGGCTGTCCATGTGCCAGTGACCCCTGAGCCTAGCAGAGTTTCAACATCTACTCTCCAGTTCATTAGACTCACCCAAGACAACTAAAAAGGAAATGAGAATGTACAACAACCATACCAAGGAACTGAGAGAGTCTCCAATTGTAAGCAAGAGAGTCTCACCCATCAGCTAAAAGGGATTGAGACACCCTCTTAATTAGAATTGGAATGGGCATCACCATCCCAGAATCCTCAGGATTGGTGATTAAAATATGGACTAGAGTGGATTTACTAGTATTCTACTATAGACTTATATGATTTTAACAAAAGAAGAAATTATATCATTCATTTGGAGACAGTGGCCACTGGAGGTGCTGAAGGTAGGGAGAGGGAAAAAGAGGTGTAATATGGGGGCATTTTCAGGACTTGGAATTATCCAGAATGACATTGCAATGAGTGATACAGGCCATTATATATTCTGTCATAACCTACAGAATTGAATGGGAGAGAGTGTAAACTACAATGTAAATTGTAATCCATGTTTAGTGGCAATCCTCCAAGATGTGTTCTTCAATTGCAATGAATGTACAACACTAATGAAAGAACTTTTTACTTTGTGGAAGGGTGGGAGTTGTGGGTAGTGGGGCATATGAGAATCCCTTATATGTTTTTGTGTAAGATTTTGTGTAATATAAGCATCTTTAAACAATATTAAAAAAATATTTTTAAAAGTCATTGCTAGCTTGTCTCTTCTTTGCTGTGCTTCTTCTTCCGTGATTTCCCATTCTCTGTCTATATAGATTTTGTCTCCCAGCACTATGTCTTTTCCTTCCTTCAACTTTCTGCCTTCTGCTTTCTGTTGTGGTTCTTACATACCACATTTTTTCATTATCCCACAACTTAAGGGTGTCAATTTCTATTTTACCTATTCTCTCATCTTCTTTTATTATTATTATTATTAACTTTTTTCCTTTCAGCTCTTTCTTTACTCTTTCTCTATCTCCTCATCATTTTAGCCTTATAAATCATTATATATATTTTCCTCTATTTGGTTTCCCAGTCCATTCTGGCACTCCACTTTTTTTCCTATTACTCTACACTGCCTACATGAGTTAAATGTTCATTTTATTAAGACTTATATGGCCCTTCTTCTAACTTTTATCAATATTACTATTATCCATCTTCATTTCTCACATCTTTCAATTCTTCTGGCCCTAATCTTTTGCTGTCTGAGTAATATTTGGGTAATCTAGGCACCTTTATAAAATGT
>JAQZBX010080938.1:0-13749 GCA_029593785.1 Cabassous unicinctus | reverse complement strand
AAAAAATGGTGAATGAAATGATCAAGGGCCATTGCCCTGCATAGGAAAAACTGAATAAAACAGAATGAAATTATCCTAAGATGCACATGGAATAATCCAAGATGTTGAATAAAATATCCTCTTCAGACTGACCCTGATATAATTATACCTGTGAAGGAAGAAGCCCATTTTCTTCTACAAGGAGAAGTAGCCTCCTTCTTGATCTGGTTACTACATGCACAATTCTTTATCACAGGCACCAAGCATGGACTCCACAACAAGATGACATCCATTCCCAATAGGACTTTTATAATTAGAGAAGATAATTCAATGCCTGGCTTCAAAGCACCAAAGTACAGCTTGACTTTCTTGTTAGGGCTAGTGCAGTTGGTGACTTTAATTTGAAACTACTGATCATTTACAATTCTGAAAATCTTAGTGCCCTTAAGAATCTACTCTTCTTGTGCTTTATAAATGGAACATAAAAGTCTGGCTGATAAAGCATTGTTTACAACACAGTTTACTGAATATTTTAAGCCCTCTGTTGAGAACTACTGCTCAGAAAAGATTCCTTTAAAAATATTATAGCTTATTGACCACTATGAAAGTCATAGACAGCATATTCTTCCAAATATAAGGCTGCTTTATGTACTTTGAAAATCTGTTGTTTAGTGTACCCACCTTCATCAATTACATAAGTTAGATCTTCTGGGTAACTTGGTGCAGCTTCTTCATCAGTATTTTTTGCTTCTCCTTACTATTGTTATGGAAAGAGCTTCTTTCCTTAAACCTCTTGAACCAACCTCTGCTAGTTTCAAATTTTTCTTCTGCTGCTTCGTCACCTCTCTCTGCCTTCACTGAATTAAAGAGAGTTAGGGCCTTCCTCTGGACTAGGCTTTGGCTTAAGAGAATGTTGTGGCTGGTTTGATCTTCTACCTAAACCACTAAAACTTTCTCCATATCAGCAATAAAATCTGTATTGCTTTCTTATCATTTGTGCATTCACTGGAGCAGCACTTTTAATTTCTTTGAGGAATGTTTCCTTTGCATTCACAGCTTGGCTAACTGTTTGGTGCAACTGGCCTAGCTTTTGGCTTATCTCAGTTTCAACATGCCTTTCTCAATAAGCTTAAGCTTTCCAGCTTTTTTTGAGATCTAATGAGCAGCTTTTATAATTTTTTAAAAGACATTTAGATTACATAAATGTTACATAAAAAATATAGGGTACCACCACAGCAAGGAACTGATAGAGCCTACAACTGCCAGCAAGAGTGTCCCATGCATCAGCCATGTGGGACTGAAGCCCTCTCTCAAATAAAGGTGGAGTGGGCATCATGATCCCAGAATCCTCAGGATTGGGGAATGAACTATGGACTAGAGTGGACTTACTGGTATTCTATTATAGACTTATTGTACTTCTAGAAATGGAAGAAATTACATCATTGATGTGGAGGCAGTGGCCACTGGAGTTTTTTTTTTAGGTACAGGGCCAGGGAGTAAACCTCAGTCTTTGTATGAGGGAAGCCGGTTTTCAACCAGTGAGTCACATTGGCTCCTCTGAGTTGTTTTTTTCATGTGTTTGCTTGTTTGTTTTCTTGTTTTTAGGCAGCACTGGGGACCAAACCAAGGACCTCCCAGTGGGAGGCAGGCTTTCAACTGCTTGAGTCACATCTGCTCCCAATCTTTCTAGCTTTTGATTTAAACTTAGTAGCCAAAGTAAGATTATTAATTGACCTAATTTCAATATTGTTGTGTTCCAGGGAATAGGGAGAGGGAGAGAGATGGGAAAGTCCAGTTGGTGGAGTAGACAGAACACAAGCAAAATTTAACAATTAGTTGCACTCTCCTATATTGGCAGTTCATGGAGCCCCAAAATAATTACAACTGTAATATCAAAGATAACATCACAATAACAGATAATATAATAATGAAAAAGTTTGAAGTATTGAAAGAATTACCAAAATGTGACACAGACAGTAAGCAAGCCTATGCTGTTGAAAAATGTCCCCAATAGACTTGTTTGAAGCAGGGTTGCCACATAAGTTCAATTTCTTTTAGAAATACAAAGTGCAATAAAATGAAGTATCCCTTTATAATCTCTAAAATTTTCCTTTCCTGAATGTCATATTGTTGGAACCATTCAGTATTTAGCCTTTTCAGATTGGCTTCTTCCACTTGGCAATATGTATTTAAGATTCATTCATACATTTGCATTACTTAGTAGCTCATTCCTTCTCATCACTGAATAGTATCTCAATGCATTGATGTGCCACAGCTTGGTTATCCTTTTCCCTATTGAATGCCTTTTCTGACTAACTGGCCCCTTAGCTACTGGATGAAATGCCTAGGTGTTCAGCTTCACTGAAGCTGGCTTTGAAGCCATGGTGAGTATAAGTGCTATCTTTCTCAAGTAACAACCCCAAGGGGTGCGCTTGTGGCTTTTGGATAACTCAGAGGTAGTGAGGTGTCAATGGTAAGTAAAAAGCTTCCTGTTTGTGAAACTGATACTGAAGGGGGAGTTTTGCCTCATTAGACATTTTTATTTTAAATAACAAGCACTGAACATTTCATTTTCTGATATGAATGCATGCATTTTATTCTTAAATTTATCATACAATATTTTACAAAGTATTCATTTATTGCAGGTTTAGTGGCTGGAAATCATAGCATGCTGTAGTATGTGCTGCATATTAAGGTTGCTTCTGGGAGAAATCCTGATACAGATTCAGAGAGTAAGAAGACACACATACAATTATAAAATGTACGTACAAAATATTGAGACTTCTTTGGTACATGAATTGAAGATATGAGGGTCTGACAGAGACATTTTGCACCATGAGTGTAAAGGTAAAATGTGCATCACTATATACATACTTTTAATAGTTTTTGAACAGTTTATTTTTCCTAATAGCACTAAAGTAGTAGAAAAATTAGGAAAGATATACATATTAAATCTCAAAATAAATTAAGTTTAAATAGATTGTTTATATCCAAAATAAATCGCATTTTAATTTTTACTTTCTTAGTATTAATATTAGCAAAATCATCAATGTTTCAAAATTTTACAAATTAAACTTGTTTTCATTTTACAAAATTGCTATAGTTGACAAATTATTAGTGACCATGTAACAAAACTTCAATATTTTTAAATTAACTACTGTTTACTGAAATGTCTTTTGCAGGACCCAACTATTACTGGTGTTGTTTAAAAAAAATCTACACCATTTATAAGTTTGGATAAGATTGTATTAAAATTTAATCAGTTTTACAATGATGACTTTTTAAAAAAATATGAAGGCATTGTACCTATTTAAAATCATCTAATGTCAAATTTATTTGGGATATAAATAATTGAAAAAGAAGCAAAATTATCTCAATTCACAGATGTCATGATCTTATATATTGATAATTCCAAAGAATCTACAAAGAACATCAGAGTTAATAATTCATCAAATGTGCAGAATACAAGATCAATGGGCAAAGTTCAATTTTATTTCTCTAAACTAGCACTGAACAATCTGTAAAAGAAATTATGAAAATAATTCCATTTAAAAAAACAGGAAAATAATTGTATATTTAGGAATAAATTTAGAAAAGGAGATGCAAGAAGTGTATATTGAAAGGTACAAAACATAACTGAAAGTAATTCAAGAACTCTTAAATAAATAGACATCTGGTACTCATGGATTTAAATACTTCATAATGTTAAGAAACAACACTACTGATCTAAATATTAGTGAATCCCCATCAAAAACCCCAATGGCCCTTTTGAAAAAATAGAAAAAAATGATCCTAAAATGTATATGAAACTGTAAGGGACACCAAATAGCCAATACAATCTTGAAACAGAAGAACAAAATTGGAGAACCCACATTTCACTATTTCAAACTTTTTTACAAAGCAACACTAATCAAAATAAGATGGTGCTGGCAAAAGAATAGACATAGAATATGAAATTGAGAGTCCAGAACTAAACCTATGCATGTATATCCAATTGATTTTTGACAGTACAAGGCCATTTGATGGAGAAAGAATAAGCTCTTCCATAAATGGTGCTGGTACAAATGGATAGTCTCAGGCAAAATTAACTAACTGGACCCCTACCTCACAACATATAAAAAATTAACTCAAAATGGACCAAAGACCTTAATGTAAGAGCTAAAATTATAAAACTCTTAGGAAAAAAAACATAGGGGTTAAATTTTTATGACTTTGGATTTGGAAATAAATTCTTACATATGACACAAATTCAAATATTTTTTAATTAAATAAACTAGGTTTCATCAAAATTAAATTTTTATCAAAGAAAACCATCAAGAAAATATAAGGTCAATATACAGAATGGAGCAAAATATTTGCAAATCATGTAGCTGCTAAGGGTCTAATATTCACAATGTGTAAAGAATCCTTTCATCCCAACAGCAGAAAGATAAACATCCCCATTAAAAATGGTCAAGGGACCAGCATAGGCATTACTCCAAAAACAATAGAAAATAACCAACAAGCACATGTGAAGGTGCTTAATTTCATTAGTCTTTAGAGAAATGTAAATGAAAATCACAGTGAGGTGTTTTTACCAAATAAAATTTTAAACATAAATTATACATCACAAAGGGTAAAACCTAAAGTAATCTATGAACTATAGTTAATAGTGTAATTATAATAATATTTTTTCATGAGTTATAACAAAGGTAACACACCAATGTACAATATTAATAACAGGGAAATCTGTGTACTGGAGGGTTATATGGGGACTCTGTGCTTTCTGCATGATTTTTCTATAAACCTAAATATTCTCTAATAAAAAGATGAGAAAAATTAGCAATAAAATATGGGTGTTTTTTGTTGTTTCTTTTAAACAACAGGGAAGGGTCAAGACAGCACAATAAGGTAATAAAAAGAAATCTTTTGTCATTATTCATAGATGATAGGACTGTCTTAATAGAAAAATTAAGAAACCATAAAAAATATTGTGGGAGTGTAGTATACATATAAAATACAAAAATCAATTGCATTTCTATATATCACCTTTGAATAGGTCTTTTCACAGGATTTAAGTGAAATCAGAGGACACTGATAAAGAAAGACTGGGATGCTGGTGGGCTAGAAAAAGGAGGAAATAATGTTATTAACTGGGTGGAATATATCACAGTGGGCTCACTTAGCAGATATTTTGGTTTGAGTGTATTAGCAGTAGGAGCCTGAATGGTACTAATACTTTACTAGATTTGTTATCTGAAACCTGACTCAATTATCACCAATAGAAATGATTTAGTAGATCTATTAGATAGTGCTCTGCTAACATTTCCTAACAATATCCATTATGGAGAACAAGTCAACCCATCACTGAAACCTTGAAAAATTCTTTAATAGGGAAGAATGGGGGTTGGAACCAAGAATTGTATGACCATGATAATGCCATATTACTATTAGATATACACATGGAGATATCAAGTAATAATGCTAAGAGTTAACATTTATTGAGTACATACACTGGTGCCATGGTTGTCTGCATGACAACCATATGAGGAATATATTATTATAATTCACATTTTACAGAGGAAGAAGCTGAGGCACAGAGAGTTAAGCAAACAATTGAACATATGAGTCTGAACCTCAGAGGTGCTGGCAAGTCTGGAGGTGTAAACTTGAATGTTATCAGCTACAGACAGCTGTGCACTAAATGAGGCAAGCTAGAGACAGGTGTCAATAAAAGAGGACTAAGCACTGAGCCCTAGGTTGCTCTGATACCTAGAAGCTTGTCAGAAAAACCGGAGCTATGCAGTGCCATGGCATGGGGTATAGGGATTTAGTCAGTGATAACAGAATGTAACAATTATGCCCTCTTGTTAACAATTTATACATCTGCTAATTTTTCATAATGCTAAATTGCCACACTGGCTCTCTTCTTTTCCAAAATTAGAACAAGACAATGTATATATTATGCAGCTTACAAATATTCAGTTTTCACTCAAAAAATTTTTGTAATGTATAGAAATTTTTTTTCTTGAAGTAATTTGTGCATTTAAACTCACAACCAGACTAAGGGCCCTCAGTACTTGCACATCCCACAATGTGAGTGGCAGAAACAGAATCACCTCTCTGCAAAGCAAAGATAAGGATAGAACAGTTCATTTGTGCAGTGTCAATCATACTTTTTCTATCACTTCATTATAAAAGTTCTTTTCTCATTTTAATTAATTTTAAAATGTATTTGGAATAGTATCAATTTATTTATTCTTGTTTTCACAGATAATATAAATAAAGAATGTGTGCCAAGTTCAGAACTTAAAAATATTCATTCATTTATTCATTCAACAAATATTTTGGGGTACTCTCTAGGTGCCAGACACAGTGTACATACTAGACATATACTGACAAACAGAACAGACAAGTTTTTTTTTTTTTCCAGAAACTAACTAAAATATGCTTTATTCACTTCTATGTATTGATATTGACTTACAATCAATTTTTTAATTTATTTTATTTTTTAAAGTTATTTAGATTACATAAATATTACACAAAAAAATATAGAGAATTCCCACATGCCCTACTCCCCACACCACCCACATATACCCACATCAACAACATCCCTCATAAGTGTGGTACATTCATTGCAATTGATGAACACAGTTTGGAGCACTGCCACTAAGCATGGATTATAGTTTATGTTGTAGTTCACACTCTGTCACACCCAATTCTGCCAATCATGGCAAGATATAATGGCCTGTATCTGTCAATTGCAATGACAGACAAGTTTTGTCCTCACAGAAATTCAATTATGAGGAGGAGGCAGGCGATAAGCAAAATATCACAATGTGTAATATAATATCTGGGAATGATAACTGTTATTTTAGTGGTATCCCAGAATTGTCTCCATCAGTGAAGAGCCTCTCTTTACTATGACAACAGTGTAAGTCACTGTTTAGCAGTTTTGCATTGTTGAAATTTGCCATTTGATATTGGCATATAGTCTTAAATAACTGTGGTTATATTATACATCATTTTAAGGGGCATTTCTCACTTTATTTTTTTTTTTGCTAATGACTTATTACTTGCTGTTTATTTTATATTTATTTTATTTTATTTCATTTTTATTTTCAACTATGGAGATGTTCAACAAAAATGAAATTTGAGCAAATTTTTCATTTGAGTTCAAAGTAGGTTGTAAAGCAGCAGACAACTCACAACATCAGCAATGCATTTGGCCCAGGAACTGCTAATGAATGTACAGTGCAGTGGTGGTTCAAGAAGTTTTGCAAAGGAGACAAGAGACTTGAAGATGAAGACATAGTGGCCAGCCATCAGAAGTTGTCAACAACCAAATGAAAGCAATCATCGAAGCTGATTCTCTTAAGCTACACAAGAAGATGCCGAAGAACTCAATGTTGGCCATTCTACAGTTATTCAGCATTTGAAGCAAATTGGGAAGGTGAAAAAGCTCAGTAAGTGGGTGCCTCATGAACTGACTGAAAATTTAAAAAATCATTGTTTTGAAGTGTCATCTTCTCTTATTCTATGCAACAAAAAGGAACCATTTCTTAGTTGGATTGTGACATGCGATGAAAAGTGGATTTTATATGACAACCAGCCATGACCAGCTCAGTGGTTGGACTGAGAAATGCTCCAAAGCACTTCCCAAAGCTAAACCTGCACCAAAAATGGTCATGGCCACTGTTTGGTGTTCTGCTGCTGGTCGGATCCACTACAGCTTTCTGAATCCCAGTGAAACCATTACATCTGGAAGTATGCTCAGCAAATTGATGAGATGCACCAAAAACTGCAATGTCTGCAGCCAGCATTAGTCAAGAAGAAAGAGCCCAATACTTCTTCATGACAATGCCCCCCTGCACATCACACAACCAATGCTTCAAAAGTTGAACAAATTGGGCTATGAAGTTTTGCTTCATCTGCCATATTCACCTGACCTCTTGCCAACTGACTCACACTTCTTAAAGCATCTCAACAACTTTTTGCAGGGAAAATGCTTCCACAACCAGCAGGTGCAGAAAATGCTTTCCAAGAGTTCGTCAAATGCCAAAGCATGGATTTTTATACTACAGGAATAAACAAACTTCTTTCTCATTGGTGTAATTGTGTTGATTGCAATGGTTCCTTTAAAAAAAAAAAACAATTTATTGAAGTATATCATTCATACATGAACATACATAAACCATAAGTGTTCAGTAAACATCATGAACTTACAAAACAAACATGCATAATATCATACAGGGCTCCTACACATCACCCCCTCAAACAACCACTATGCATTGTTGTGAAACATTTGTTAACAAATCATGAAAGAATGTCATCAATGTATTACTACTAACTATAGTCCATATCTTCCTCCCCTATACATGTTTTTCAAAATTTATTTATTTATTATTTATTTATTTTTATCCATTTTTATATCCCCCATTTTTGCTGTTTCTGTGTCCATTTGCTGGGCAACTCTTTGTGTTTGCTTCCTGCCCTTCCTTCTCATCCTTCTCTTCCTGTCTTCCCTGGGATTCGATCCTCAGAACCTCCAATGTTGAAGAGTGGTGTCCTACTGCCTGTGCCACCTTAGTTCCTGGTTTTTTGGTGTATCTTATCTTGGCTCTCCCTTGTGTCACTCTCCTGTTACACCATCATCTTGCTGTGTGGCTCATGGGGTCTGCAGTGTTTACCTTCTCATGGATCCTGGTGGCACACCCACCCACAGGGCCTGGCAGCTCACCTGCTCACAGGGCCTGGCAATTCACCCGTGCATGGGGCCTGATGGTTCACCCACTTGTGGGGCCTGGCAGTGCACCCATGCATGGGCCCTGATGGTGCACCTGCACATGGGGCCTGATGGCACACCTGCACACAGGGCCTGAAGGCTCACCAGCTCGCAGGGTGTGGTGGCATACCCGCACATGGGGCCTGATGGCCCACATGTCTTCTATATTTTTCTTTTTTTCTTATTACAAGGAGGTCCCAGGGATCGAATCCAGGTTCCTCCATATGGGAGACAGACACCTAACCACCCGAGCCACATCCATTCCCCTGCTTTATCTCTTAAAGGTGACCAAAGATATCCAAAGTTACAGTCTTTCCCATACAGGATGGTCATATTATAAATCAGGCTTAGTTTATCACCAGCGTTCTAAAAACCAGACCTAGGGAGAAAAACTAGGTCTGGGGATACATGCAGGTTTCTAATACAGCAAATGTTTAGCCTGCCCTAATTATTACAAAACCAGGACAACAAGAATATTCACATGTAATGGTTCCTATTTTGATTAATAAAGGTGTGCTTAAGCCTAGTTATAATGATTTAAAATTCATGGTCTGAAACCACAATTCCTTTTGCACCAACCTAATAAAATATTTGAAAAGGTTCTGTGAGGTCATTATATATGAAAACACATTTCATTTCAGTTTCAGCTGATAGTTTTTTTATACACTGCCTTGTCGAGTTTTAGATTTGAATATAATTTTACACCTGACAATAGGACACAAAGCCAATTCATGCTTGTGAGAACATGAACAATATATATTGTGGAGGTGTGAGGAAATAAGCAGTACTTTCAGTGATTTTCCAGGCAAGGTGTGAGGGTAGAGACATCATGAGGAATGGATGGGAGTTATTCCTCTTCCCATCTGCTCTTTGCATCCTCCTCTATAGATTATGACAAAATTGAAATGCCTCTTTTTTTCATATTGCAACTTTTATGAGAACTGGTGGAACTTTTTCTGCATGGCCTTTTGAAAATGCATAGTAAGGTACGTTATTAAAACTTCAAATGAATGTAAATGTTTCCTCTATATTTCTTCTTTCCTATCCAATTCAAGGAGGTAGTTAGGATCTGCAAGGCAGAAGCTGCAAAAAATTCATGGCTCTACAGGTCCGTTTCAAAATCAGCTCATTGTAGTGGTCTCATTGAGTGAACTGGAGGCTGAGGAAAAGGTGTGTTGTAGTGGAAAAGGAAAGTCCTAGACATTGGGAAGAGATGGGACCATGCTTATTAATACTGTCCTGGTGTAGGTGGCAACAATTCTGAGGGAAATGGTGGACCTAGGGAGCCAAATCCCCTAATGGTGCTTCCAGGCATGACAAGCTGCTCATGCTCAAGCAGGCCAAGGAAGTAGCACAGCCAATAATTCAGGAAAATCACATAGACTTGGACAAGGGGTGTGTTGAGGTTCTTCTCCAATGCTTCTCCAATGCCTTAGTACTTGGAGATAACTGCAGAACTATAGGCAGTGGGGGTATTCTAAGAAGAAATAATTTTACATTTTCCTCCATTTGGTAAGCAGGTACCTCTGACATGTAGTTTCATTTATTTAAAGTCATATCATGCATGAAAGTCTTTATTGCACATGTAATTTTATGCATAGGTTTACACATAGAAATATTTACTTTTCATTCATCCATTTAGTTAATAAAGATTTACTGTATAATGTCTACATGTAAGATGCTATGCCAGACAGTCTGGAAATGAAATGACTAGAAGGTGCCTCAATATTTTGAGTGAAAAAAGGGCCTGGTTAAAGAGTGTTTTATTTATCTTTCACTGTTTAGCAAATGAACCCCAAATGTAGAGGCTTAAAAAGAACAAGCATTTACAGCACTCATGACTTTTCAGATTGGCAGTTTGAGCACACAACTGGACTTCCTCATGTATCTGCAATCTGCTGCTAGGGAAGTTGGTGGCTGGCTGGTCTAAAATTAACTTAACTGCAACAGCTGTATCCGTTCTCTATATGAGCTCTATCATCAAACAAGCCAGTCAGGACTCATTTGCATGGATTTTCAGACCTCAAAAAACAATAAGAGGGCAACCCCAGTGTACTAGTATTTATAATTCTCTGCTTTTATCTCATTTTCTAGTGTCCCAATGACTAAAGTAATCACAATATTGGTCCCATTGGAGAGGAGAAGAAAGTCGCTGCTGCTCTTGATGAAAGTACCTAAAAAGCCACATTAGAAGGCATAAATACAGAGAGATGAAGAATGTGTGGCCATTTTTTTTGCAACCAGCTACAACAAGTAATATAATTGGGTGTCTTCCATGCAATGTAAAGTGTTTGTTCCTTGCAATGGGGTATACAACAGAGTGGGGAATTCTACAAAAAGCAAGGTCAGGAAGAGTTCAACCAGGAAATCATGTTCTAACTAAATTTATAATCATAAATTGATGGGTGGGAGGTAGAAAATGGCACAGGACATTCTGGAAACCCTAAGTATTCCCCTGAGGACCCAGTGCAAAGTAATGTGTGGCATGGTGCAAGAAAAGTCTGAATAGGAAGGATGGGTCACAGTGACATTTTTCTATATCCATGAACAAGCACAGATTTTTTGGTTGTTTTCTAACCACTTGTCCCTGTTCTAACCTCCGGAGTCACACAAATCAAGCCACTCTTTTCCCCAGGTGACAGATTTTATTTTGTCCTAATTGTCAGGTGTTTCCCTACTTACCAGCCACAACTTTCTTAAATCCATCCTCAAATATTTTCCACAATTTGCTAGTTCTCCTTTCCTCAAAGGCCTCCAGAACAAATACAGATGTTTGACTCAAGCAGAGAAGAGTGGATTTATTTTTTACCAGAGAGTACTCCTAAAACTCCCTGACAGGTTGACCACAGATGTCCTAAGCTCAGTATTTTTTGTGAGGATAATCATAACCCTGTTATAGGGGCCTGAAAGAGAAGTAGATGGAGGGCTAAGGATATTCACAATAAAATTTCTTGGGTCTCAGGTTCAGTAAGATGAAATAACAGTGACACCTCCAGGTGCCAGATCACACAATCCCATTCTACTGGATGTAAATGAATGATGTGTCCTTTGGAGGAGTTACCATACATTTGTTGAGCCTAGTATGTGTCAGATGCTGTCATACTTTCTAGAACTGCAAAGAAGAGGTAGAAGTGGTCTTTACCCCAAGATGCTGTAGTCCATTTGGAGGAGACAGGTTTGTGACTGGAAATCCTCCATGAAGCCTGATGAATGCTATGATGGGGAATAATTGCATGCTCTGAATACATCAAGGAAGAAAATCTGATTAGGACACACTAAGTAAGCTATGACCTAAGTTTAACAATAAAAGCAAGCATTCACATGTTTTTATTCTGTACCAGTCATTCACTGTTCCCAGTGTTCACATATATCAACATATTTCATCCCAATGACAACAGTATGAGATGGATAAAATTCTCCCTATTTTACAGATGAGGGAAGTAAAACATGGAGAGCTCACCTGAAATGTCCAAGATCACATGACCAGTAAGGGATGGAGCTTGACTAGGATCAACTCTTTGAAACATCATGTATCTCTGAGGCAGAATGAGCCAGAGGAAGGGAGGAGAGAGAAAGTCTTCAAGTCAGATGGAACAGCCTGTGTGAAATCTCAGAGGCAAAGGGAACTGAGAGTTGTTCTGAGTGGACATTTGTGTCCAGGATTGAAGAAACAGGTTTCAACCAGAGTCAAATGAAAGGTTTGGGAGAAAGCAGCAGCCCATCATAGTTATTTCCTGCACCCCCATCACTCTACACTAATGGATGGCCACCTCTTTGAGAGCAAGGAGTTTTCATTTATTTTTATTATGAAAGCTGTCTCCCCACAGCCAATCCCCTGCTTCAACAATTGTCTAATGCTTCATGCTGCCATTTTTAGGTTCAAACATGGCCCATGGAACTGAGCTATGTCATTGATGATGTCACACAAGGGTTACTGGAAGTCTTGGCACCTATTCAGATCCCAACAAATTTTCCATGAAGTTGGCAATCTGAGATCTGACTGTGGGAGAGCAAATTTGGCTATCAACTGATGGATATTCAGGACTAAATTAGGGTCACCAAATAGGGAGAGGTTGGGACATCACCTGCAGTTAGGAGGTAAGATAAAAATCCTTCAAAGTCTTTGTATTTCACATTCTTCCAGACAAGATAAAGAGGCCTTTCTTTAAGCCTTTAGGGAAGGATGGAAGTTAAATTGTCTCTGATTGATGGGAGTTGGGTTACAAGGGGTCTGATTTCTCCTGGGTCAGATTTCCCCTGATTTCTCTTGGACCTGATTTCCCCTGGGGCCAGAAAAAAAAAATAAAAAGACTGGAGTGAGGTGTGAAGTTTCACTGGGACTTTCATTGAAAAAGTGATTCCTATCAATTAGGAGACAATTAACATAAGAATGAATAAATGAAGGATAAATGAATGAGCAAAAACAAGAATTCTACTTTGCATCTGAGGGCTTTCCAGAATAGGTATAGACAAGTTACACAATTATCAGGATTGTAATTTAATTATTTTATATAGATGGAAAAGAAGGAAATAAGTAGGCAACCAGGGCAGAGTTGTGTGGGCCTGTGAAAGAGTGGTTAGGGAGATTTGTACTTCATTTTCATTAAATTTTCTAATTAGATTGAATACATATTTTTTATTACAAAAGTTGTGAACTTACAAAGCAATCATGCATCACATATAGGATTCCTATATAATTCTCCATCAACCATACTTTGCATTGCTGTGGAACATTTTTCATAACTGATAAAATGATATTCAAATAATAATGCTAGCAATAGCCCATAACATATATTAGGTATATTTTTCTCATAAATTGCCCTAATGTTAAATCAATGTATTAGAATTTTACATTATTATAGTGTATGAAGTAATGTTCTCATTTACTGGTAATCATGGTATCATCTACCTCAGTGTTCACAGTATTATACAGTCCCATGTCTTCTAAAATTCATCCAAAGTTTAAACTCAGTGACTCTGTTTCATCACAGAGTTGTGCTGTCCTC
>JAQZBX010080937.1:0-13756 GCA_029593785.1 Cabassous unicinctus | reverse complement strand
GACACATGGTAGTCACTAAAATTCCTAGGCTATATCCAAGCCCCAGACAGGTTCAATGTTCGATTGGTGAAGCAGGAAATGGATCACATGTCTCCTTGGACCCACACAATTGTTTCTATTTCTTCATGGCAGTTGAAGCAGTAATATGTAAAACTTAGAAATTGTGACTTGCCATGTTTTTCTGCCATGGAATGAAAGCCAGATTACAGCAAGGGAATTGAATAACTCTGTACAGGATTATATAGTCATTTGTTTGTTGATATCAGAGAGAACATTGACACAGGATAATGTGGATTTTGTAAGACAAGGGTTATGGCCACAATGCCAATTTAGATGACCTATATGTGAAATACAGACTTAGAATGAAAAAAATAATAATTTGCTTCGCAGCAAACATGAGATATTGCTGGGACATGTCTATGGTTATTTCTAGTGGACGGTGTGGGGGTGGGAGGACAATGATTATACTAGATATAAGATTTGGGACTCATCAGCATATCTTTCATGACTAAATTCATAAAAGGGAATGAGAATATTCATAGAGACTGGAGAATGAAAAGAATTGTATTGAAACACCACCAATGAGATTATATATATATAGAGAGAGAGAGAGAGAAGAAAGAGAAAGATAGAGAGAGAGAGAGACTTTCAAGGAATTGGTTCAGATGAT
Organism: Cabassous unicinctus; assembly: GCA_029593785.1. Classification (NCBI taxonomy): domain Eukaryota; kingdom Metazoa; phylum Chordata; class Mammalia; order Cingulata; family Chlamyphoridae; genus Cabassous; species Cabassous unicinctus. The sequence continues at coordinate 13,086 of JAQZBX010080937.1, read as the reverse complement.
TGTGGGGACTAGAAAGTCTGACATTTGCCAGCCAATAGGCTGGAAATGCTTCAGTCTTGAGGTAGAATTCCTTCTTCCTCAGGGAAAGCTCAGTTTTGCTTTTTAGGCCCTCTACCTGTTTGGCTGAGGCCCACTCACATTATTAAGAATAATCTATTTTACTTAAAGTCAACTGATTGTAGATGTTAATCACATCTACAAAATACCTTCACAGCATCACTTAGATTAGTGTTTGATTGGATAAATGATACTCTGGCTTAGCCATGTTGACACATAAAACTAACCATCATGAGAATAGTGGGAAAACGGCAATATTTAAGGGACAGATAAGAGAAAGAGGGTGTCCTTAAGAGGCAAAGAGATCTAGAGAAGGTCATATTAAACAGAAAAGAGTGTTCAGAAGGAAGCCATCAACTTTAAAATTCAGCAATAAGGTACACTAGGGAAAGAATAAAAATATTTTGGAGGGCTTGGAATTAGCTCGGTAGATCTTTTTAATTGGGTGAGGGACTACAGGCTTGTAGTTTTAAACATTCAGAGAAAAGGTCCTCTAAAATGTCAATCCTCTCCCCAGATCTTTATTTGGAGCCTCCAGTGTGAGCAAGATGCTTATAAAAGGTGAGACACAAACCTTATACAAAATAAATTAAGATTCAAAGCACTTCCTGCTTTCTCCTCATTTTTAGGTTTTGTGTTATGTTTAGAAAGAGCAGAAGGGAAAGAGATGGAAAGGGATGTTGTCTAAGGACATGTTTGAAATGCTGAAACAGTTTCAAGGCAGTTCTTTATCTGGGTCACTGCAGTCTTGGGTCTGGAGCTCAGATTTGCTCGTCAGGAAATCTGAAGTTGTCCATGCTAGAACTTGATTCAGAGGAAGTGGCTTTCTTAATTGAACTCCCAAATTCAACTCTGAGAGTCTGGCAAGCCAGTATCTAATAAACAGTAAGTAATTTAACTTCCATGGGAGGTATGGCTTTGACTTGACCCCATTTTTCATGTCCACCATCTCAGCACTTCTCTAGGGTAATCAGAAGCTATATAAGACCAGAAGGCGTCTGGTAAGCGTGAGATACAATGAGCAAAGGTTTTATACACAATTCATTCAATCCCTGGAAAAGTCGGCTGAAATGTTCCTGCCCTCATCAGATCTTCTTTCCAGGATGTAGAAGTTTCATTGTCTTATCCAGTGGGCCCCCCTTAGACAGTATCCCATGGAGACTGATTACTTCTTCTCTTTATTCATCTTTCTTTGAGTGCCAATCAGACATAGTTCTTTATGAGAATATATTAAATTATAAAATAAAATGAACTGTACAAGTAAGCTTGGGAGTCAGACAGGCCAGCATCTACTCTTGGGTCAGGTGAACGTGATCAAGCTAAAAAAAAGTTCACTAACTTTCCTCGTCTGCTTATTATATGTGGAAAGCAATACTTGTCCTTCAGGTATAATGTGAGGATAAAGAAGATAATGCGCATAATCCTACACTTGCCACATAAAATATAGTTAATAAGACACAGAGGTTGTCTTCTCTGTAGATCTTATCCTCTCTCTCTCTCTTTAGCTCACTTTTATTTTCCCTCTAAATTCACCTGGGCATTGTTTATATAGGACCATTCAAACCATCATGCATAGAAGCTTTCAGTGATCACGTGCTTAAACCCACAGGTTACAGGAAGTGACTCTAAGAATTGCACCTGCTTGAATGTTATTTCCTCAGTTTTTTGTTTAAGCACACACCAACTCTTTAGAACTAAAGAAAGATAAAAATGTGAATTGACATCATATTAATTACTGGCTGAGCATTTCTTAATTAAGTATTTTTAAATTCTAGCCAGTATAAAAATGTGTCGGGATTCTGAGAAGCTCTGGAAGAATTTCAAAAAAAATTAAGAAAACTAAAATAGACAAGTCCTAACTAAACCTCTTTGATCACAGAAAGGGTCAGATAATCCTAAAAACAGAAAAGAACAACTGAAAATGAAAAGAATAATGAAAAACGTAGAACTAAACAAATAGAAATGCCAGATATGAATAACCAATAAATTATAATCAATATGGAAAAACAAAATATGAAAAAAATAATGGATTACAACAACTGTGACCCATGAAATGCTAGATATTGGGATACGAGTTAATAACAGCAATTAAACATGCTGAATGTTGTCATGATATAAGATTTTCACTCAGATCACTCACTGTCGATATTTGGCCTATTCTGAGGCACAGAGTTTGCATGCAAAACAAAATCAATATACGAGTGCAATTTAGTAAAAGGCACAGAGATTAATTTATCACCAGTATCTAATCACAAAGATGTGTTAGTCTCACAGGAATTTAATCATTATATTTGTAAATTCAGCATTTGAGAACAAGATTGTTTATTCTCTTTACAATTGAAATATACAAATAAGGAAGAGATATTAATATGTTGTTTGATTAAGTGATGATAGTCTGTGCATTTTAAGGTGGATAAGGCCAATTGTTGTTCTTGTTGTTATTGTTTTCTTGATATTAAAATATTATTATTATCATTGATAAAAGACTACTCTGGTCCAATTATTAGAATTGATTATGACTGTGACAACTTCATCCGATTCTTATAATTGGTTGAATTACAGCTAAGAGCTTCAAATTTTGTTAGTAAGTTTCACCTTCCTGTGATTTTGCCCTGAGCATTTTGACTGAACCAGATATTGCCATGACTTCTCAGTCATAAATTTTGTGCCTCTTCCCGAGGGTAGGTCATTTTTAACAGAGTATTAATTTAATTCAAATTTTACTTGGGTTTGACTTGCTTAACATTCTGTAGTTGAAATTATTTATATGTACTTAAAACATTCCATATTCAGCAAAGTGCTTAAAATACGGTTACAATGGAATTGAATCGTAATAAGAATGTTACATTAAAAAACATAATGTATGCTGGCAGATATAGATAACCTAAAAATATAAGACATTTTTTTGGCAGATGAGCAGGGTGAGGCTGAGATGTAGAATTTGGGGTCCTTTGCTAAAACTGAGCTTCTCATTTTGCTTTAAGCAAAAAGAGAAATGTGGTTAGTTTGGTTTCATTGTCCTTAAAGGTGGAAAATACACATATATTCAAGGAATATATATATTCAAACACATATATATAGCCATTTCTCTGGAGAAGCAGCTCTTTTGGGGAAACTATTTAAGGATATCCTTATGTGCATGTTTTGTGATGTGGGTGTGGGGTAGAGCTTTCCCTTGAAAACCTAGCTCAGTGAATACAATATCACACATTGCATTTCAAAGCACTGTAGGATGATTCTACTAGGTTTTCCCAGTTTTACTCCTGATACTATTCCTTGCAGAAGCTTTGACTTTGAAAGTTCAGGCGTTCATGAGTTTTATCCATGTGCAAAGCCAATCCTGAGTTTCTCTAATGTGGTTTGCAAGCTTGTTCTGTATTTATTCCACCCTTGCATAACTCAAAAGTAGTGGAACAGATTGTGCTCAGATTGGGCAAAAGCAATTACCAAACCCACAGACTGGAGCTGGTCATGGTCCCAGAAGACACTTTTGGGAAAGCCTCGATGGCACGTAAATACAGGGCTATTAAAGGCTTTTGTTGACAACTTAGCAGCATAGCATTTTCTAGTAAAGATCTTCTTATAAGGGTCTGCGGAGTCACTTCAGAAGTTGGAAGGCATATTTTATGCATTAATTTCAGTTTTAGGATATTCTCCTGGCTTTGTTCTCATGAGAGATAACAACAGCAATTGGAATACTCAAAAACAAATATTGGGTTAGCACTGAACATTGGCAGGGTACTTTCACTTTTATATTATCCAATAGATCCTCAGGATCCTATGTGCCATGAATTGGTTTTTCCTCCTTTTTACAGATACGGAAACCCAGACTCATAAGAGTGATGAAATTTACCAAGGCCACTAAACTCATCTGAAGTAGAGCCAGGCTTCTAACCTGGTTTTCATTCATTCACCAGTTATATAACAAAAACCTACTATGTGTAGGTAATGTGCCTGGTGAGAGAGGTACAATGATGAACAAGACTACCAGAATTTCCTTACTCAGAAATGAACAATCAACTAAAGGAGACGCACAAAAAATAAGAATAAAAGTCACAAATAATTATATTATAACAGTGTTCTCAAGGAAAAGCTCAGGACACTCTGAGAGGTGAAATGTGGGGATCTAATTGAGATTGGATGACCTTTCTGAGCAAGATGCAATTTAATTGAGACCAGAAGTTGTTAACAGGCTTCTGACTTCACGGCTCACTTTTGCGTTGTACTCCACCTACCTTACAAAGATGGGAAAATAACACAAAAACTTCCACATAAAAAATAAAGCCTTCACTTTTATCTTTATTAAAAGAAAAAAAAAAACAACTTCTTTGTTAATGTCTCTAAGACCCTCCAAACTGAGAAAGCATGTTTTCATTCCTCAGTCTACATATGCAGTTACATAGTTAAACTACACTTCACCTTTAACAATATCCACGTTATTAGGCCAGAATATTAATTTCATAGCCTTCTCCAGAAAGCACTTCTGAATTACGAAACTAGACACGACAGATGTCCTGAAACGAACATAACACTTTGTCTAGTCCCTTCTTGAGGCACGTGTGCCTCTCTTGGGCTGTAGTTAGTTCTCTACACTATCTACAAAGTAGTTAGTTTCAGTATCACAAAGGAAGAGACCAGGGCATTTCCACCATTGCATTCTCGAAGGTATGCTACTTCAACATTTATTGAACTGGTGGATGGAGATATATAATAAGTGGATGGGAATAATACACACAGCGAATAAGGAACAGATGGTAGAGCAGCAAAGAGGAAGGACTGTGGACACTAAGTGATCTGGATTCAAGTCTTTATACCACGATGTCTGACCTTGCTTACTTACATTTCTCCAAGCTTTGGATTTCCCATCTGTAAAATGGATATTAACATCTTTCGTGTAAGGCTGTTGTGGAGAGAAAACATCATCTACATAAGAATGAGATGGGCTAATTCAACTGCTCACAAATTGGTAGCTATTCTTTATGTCCTATCATTTCCTTTCAATTATGGTTTAACACCTATATCTATTTAGCAGATGGCCAATGAAAAATGGGGGTTGAGAGTGAATCTGGGTGTTAGGGTGCTTAGCACATAGATGTTTCTGAAATTTCAAAATGTACTAAATGATGGTGCTAAGACATTATGGTCTATTAAGCAAATGACCAAATAGGGATTATATTTCACTCTGAACAACAATGAGTTGGTATAACATTGCTGTCAACTCATAGTTTACTGTGATGCAATTGATGTGGGTTCCTAGAGTTTTAAGACTATTGTTTGATATGTCTGCAAATAATTACAATATAGTAGAACTGTGTAAGTCCAAAGTTACTTGGAATCTCTCTTTATGTGTAAATAAACTCTCCTTGGTTCCTGAAAGACATCTTTAATACCCACCCACCCTGGTGCATCCTCCTGCTGGCTTTGCAAGAGATGAGCATAAACTACTATGCAATGCCAATCCCCACACATCCTTATGACCCACTGAGAAGGGCAGGTGGTCTGCAATATGAGAAGGGAGAGATTTGAGTTCATGCTGTTAAGCAAAATCAGTCATGTTAATCATCACAGTACACAAGGAGAAATCAATAAAGCCACATTGTGTGTGTGTGCATCCTCCTTCTCCCATGTTTCAAACTCAAGGAAACTAACAAGAGCAAGAAAGACTATAAACAGATAACATTTTTTTCTGTAGCCCATCACCGTCCCCTAATACTAGCTGTATTTTCCCGTGGAGAGAAAAACAATCCTATGGACTTACTTATAATTTTCCACTAACTTCTAGCTGTTGATTCAATACCTCTACTTAAATACTGCCTGTCGTGAATTTAGTAGACAATGGACTATTATTAGCATCGTTTTTATTTTCAGTCTCTCCTCTTTTCTCATGAGACAACGTCTCTCTGGGATCATATTCAAGTAGATGGGAGAGCAGTTGCTTCCAGAAACCCCTAGGCTTTTCTTGGCAGTTTTAATTGTCACACACTGAAGGACCACAGCACAGAGCTCTCTTAGTGCAGTGTTTTGATTTATGCATGTCAAATACTTGGATCCTCCAAGCGGCTTTTGCTATTATATTCCACTTGGTGCTGAGCTGATTATTGCAGGGGAGCCATGGGGCCGCCTTCCCCATGTTCAGTTTTATGAACTGTAGCTCTCATCCACATGGCTGATGTGCAAAATCTGCCCATCAATCTTTTGGAGGACAATATTTTTATTCTTTGTCAGCACCAGCAATTGAGAAGAAAGGTGCAATTCTAAATCCCAACTGTTTCTGAGTAGCAGATTTTAAGAAAAGGACTTCAAGATTAGGAACAATCCAGTTGAAGTTCCTTTGTTGCCCAATGGAGCCTAGATATTTGACACGAGTGTACCTTAAAACACAAATAGACGTCCTTCCTTGCAGTGACAATGGAAACATCGATGCCATTTATGCTCTGAGTGTGCACTGGGATAAATTTCTGTTCGAAATGCTCAGGGAACGAAAACCTTTTAAAATTTTAAAGGCAAAATTTTGACACTGGCCTGACACTGGGTTTAATGAAACTAGAAAATGACACTAAAATAGAGTGTAATTGTTCTCGGATGTTGCAGTCACAGGGGTTCAAGCTAGGAAGGGTCTGGGTTGCAAACATGTTTTGAAACTCAAGTGGACTGGACAGAGAGCACGTTGTAGATGCGCAAACATTCACTGTTGCTAGTGTGCATGTGTGTGTGTGTGTGCATGTGTGTTCTCGTCATTGGTGCATGCATTGCCTTTCTCCCCAAATGTCCTTCCTTCCATTCCTCCCTCGCTCTAATCTTGACATATCTATTAAGGCCCAACTGAAACCTCACTTATTCGACACAGCCAGCCTGGTCCTCTTCCCTGCTCAGTAATCACATCTTCCTCGGAACTCATGGAGCATTGCATCTGATCTGATTCTAAGGCCTTTTTCCTCATGTTAAATTTATGAATGAGCATAGCGCTCACGGGAACAGAAGGATCATAACGTCTCTATTTGACACAGCTGGCCCTCAGAAAGAGGAAGGGTGGATGGTGAATGTAAACAGTAAATGAATGTTAAAACATTAATGAATCTCATAATGCAAATCTAAGCTGTAGTGTTTGTGGTATGGAAATAGAGAGCAATATACCAGTACCAGATTCAAATTCTCAAGGTTTTCTAATTTTCCGAATAAATTGACTGTTTTTGTTTTTTTCACAAATCAACAGTCATGAATAACAGGTTTCATTGGAGGAATATGTGTTGGCTCATCAAATCTTGCCAGATAAATCAACCCAGCTGGCCATTTTACCTCTCCTATGATGGCTTTGTGTGACTCCCATCAGACAATGTACCAAGACCCAGGAAAGCAATGTCTTAACTGGAATAGGGATTCAAGGAACAAATAAATTGATGATCCCACACAGAGAACAAAAGAGGAAAAGACTTCTTTATTCTTGGGCAAAATAGCCATGGCTTCTTTCATGTTGACTTTAAATACTTTGATAAAGTGCATTCTAATTTATTCAAGCAGATATTATTGCTAAATTTGCTGGGTGTCATGCATGGTTACCAAACAAACAAAAAATATTATTGCCACCGGTAAAATAATGTATTGTGGAACAATTAGACTAATACATCCGAATCACTTAATGCTTTTTTAAGTTTTAAGATACCACTGTCTTTCAAAGTAGCCAAGCTCTTAGCTAGTAGTCAATTTTATTTCTACCTTAGTAGAAATTTATTTGGTTGCCATATCCAATCACATACTTTTCTCATGTATTTGCTTATTTATTTATTGTTGCTTAATTCATTTAAACATGTTAGACTCACTAGAGTCCCACGTAACAAATAGTAAATTCCTTTTCTGTTCATTTTACAGAGTGCTGTGCTTATTTGATTGACTGTATTTGTTGATTTTCTTTGTCTACTTGACTCTTAATATTGAGCTTCAATCGACCTGATTTCAGAAATGAATTCGGGTTCATCTGTGTACAATTAATCTCTCATCAGCCAGCTCAAACTAGATAACTCAGAAGTCCAATATAAAAGTACCTGGTTTTCACAATAGAACTCATGGGTTTAGTCATGCTATTACCACATGCATTCTGACTCTGGATTTACTCCTGTGCTCCCTGTTTTAGACTGCTAGGCTGCTGGAAGGAATATACCAGAAATGGGTTAGCTTTTAACAATGGGGATTTCTTAGCTTACAAGCTTACAGTGTTTAGGCCATGAAAACTTCCAAATCAAGGCATCTTCAGACAATACTTTCTTCCTGAAGGCTTCCTGAAGGCTGCCGGTGATTCTGGACTCCTGTCACATGGCAAGGCACATGGCGGCATCTGCTGGTCTCTCCCTTCTCTCCTGGGTCTCATGGCTTTCAGCTTCTTGCTTCTCTGGCTTTCTCTATCTCTCTCCATGTTCATCCGTTTATAAAGGACTCCAGCAAGAAGATTAAGACCCAAAATGGGCCACACCTTAACTGAAGTAACCTAATCAAAAGGCCCTACTTAGAATAGGTTTACATCCATGGGAAGGGATTAGCTTTGAGAACGTGATTTTCTGGGGTCCATACAGCTTCAAACCATCACACTCTCCACTTACTAAATATGAGTCTTTGAAATAGTTTCCCCAAGTTCACTAAGCCTGTTTCCTCATCTGTAAAATGTGGTTAGTGCTATCATCTTTGTCTTTTTCACAGGTTTACTGTTAAGATCAAATAATATGATTATAGAAGCACTTTATAAGCTACCCATGTGCATATCCATATGAAATATGAGCTTATGTGCATTCAAAAATGTTACTCTGAAATAAGGTTGCTAAGTGGTTATGTGACTCTGGAAGAAAAGAATGATTCCGTACCCATAATTCATCTGAAATTTAAATTCTTATGAGTACTATTTGGATATCACTATTAATCTGCCTCAATGTGACCCTATTAAATGCCTCAGGAACATTTTGGTATGGCAAGGTCAAGAAAGGCTGCCTAGGGGTCTAACCCTAGCCTTATTTTACCTCTGGCTGTTCTCTACCCCTGTTTCATTTGGCTCTATAGCTTGTCCTCTATTTCCATGAATTCTGGAATGATTCCCCAGATGTGACTTTGCACATCTTCAACTTAAAATTTTTTTTTTCTCACTGATCTACATATAACAATAGCAGTTAAAAGGCACCCTCCCAATGCCCCCCAAACCCACACTTTCTTAAGTTTCCAAATCTGTCACTGATGTGGATATAATCACTCACAAATAGAAACCATATAACAGAAACTTGAGAGAGTCCCTCCTTTTTGCTCCCTTAGGGCACCCATGAAGGATCATGGCTTATGCTAGGAAACATCTCCTCCCCCTTCCCTTTTCCATTTGATAGTGAGTGTGGAGTTCACACCAGGTCCTGCTGCTTATCTGGCATCCATGGGAATATATCTGTCATGTAATTGAGGAGGTTGTGGCATCAAGAGACCTAAGCCATTGGCCTACAACCTTCCATTTCCTGTGCAGTGAACACAAAAGAAATCATATTATTCATTGTGGTGGCTAAATGAGGAGAGGCATGTTCAGGATTTGCTGGTGTAGGGGTTTTCACTTAATTAAATCTGAGTTTATATCTGCCCAAGGGACCTCACTGATAAAGGGAGGGTGCCGAATAAAGCTTTCTTGGTATTTAAGTCCCCCAGTAACTGTTTCCTGATATAATTAAAATCTGTCCATTGATTTCAGTTCTCAGGGAAGGTTATTGTTTTTGAGCCAAAACTGCCATTGCTACTACATATTTTTGGAGCAGCTTTATTAGTCTCGTGACCTTGGGCAAGTCACTTAACCCTTCTGACCTTTGATATAAAGCAGAGTCATTAGCGCCTACTAAGCAGAGCTGTTGAAACAATCACATGAGATGATGAATGTGAAAGAGCCTCACTACTTAGAAAGGGAGTTCACCTGCATTAACTCAGGTCCTCTTTACAAGGCCTCTGAGTGGAGAAGAGGCCAGGCTGTGGGTTTGGTATGTGTGGGGTGGGAGGTGGGGGAGGTCGAAGGGGAAGGGTATGTGTTACTTTCCAGATGAAGATTCAGGTTCAGAACAAAAAATTAAGTAAACAGTCTAATGTCACAAGGCCAGGATGTTGCCAAACTGAGATTTTCTTCTGGCTCTTTCAAAACCCCTAACACATTGGACCTACATTCCCTGACACCAAAGCCTGGCTTCATTTGGGAATCTCATCCTGCTTTCCAATATGTTGCAGGAACCCAGATATTCAAAAGAGCAAGCAAAAGACTATTAGGAGTACGTCAAAGCTGGCCTAGAACAGAGTGTGTTCACTTTGGATTAAAACCAGTGGTTCTAATTAAATTCCAATTAGAGTAAAATAAAAGGTAATTACTACTCAAAAGTCATCACTTCCTATTTTTATTAGTCAGCCAAAGGGGTGCTAATGCAAAACACCAGAAATGGGTTGGTCTTTATAAAGGGTATTTATTTGGGGTAGAAGTCCACAGTTACCAGCCATAAAGCATAAGTTTCTTCTCTCACCAAAGTCCATTGCCATGTGTTGGAGCAAGACAGCTGCTGACGTTTGCCAGGGTTCAGGCTTCTTGGGTTCCTCTCTTCCCGGGGCTGCGTTTCTCTCTGGGCTCAGCTCCTCTGTTTCCTCCACAAGGTCAGCTGGAGACTATCAGACTATCAGGTGAACAACTCGCTTCTCTTCTCCTGGGGGCTTCTCTCCAACATCAAAACTCCAACATCAAAACTACTCCCTCTGTCCTTTGCTTTGTCTTTTATACTTGAGACCACACCCACCACGGGGCAGGGCTCAATACCCTACTGATGCGGCCCAGTTAACACCCTAATCATAACCTAATCATGTCCAGATTAACAGACCAGTTTACAAGCATGATCCAATATCTATTTTTGGAATTCATAATTACATCAAATTGCCCAATGGCTACACTATTGTTTTTACATTTTACTATAATCTCTGTTTGTGATCACACTGTATTTGTATGGTAGAAATATTATATGGTGGTATGTTGCTGTATAGAGGGCAGAAGGGATGGTATATCACTTCCAAGGTTAGGATATTAAAAGTTGCAGATCCATCTTGGGATCTTTCCCTCTCTCCTCGAAGCCTTGTTCTAGGGGAGCCAGCTGCCCTGTCTTCAGGATGCTCAGACAGCCTATGATAAGCTCACATGAAGAGGAACTAAGGTCTCCAGTCTACATCCACAGCGTGTTTGCAAGTCCTGGCTGACATCTTGACTGCAACCTCATAAGAGACCTTGAGCCAGAGCACCCAGCTGAGCTGCTCCCAGAAATAGATAACAAAAACAGTAGTAAAACATCTAAAGCATCTTTACTTTGCTGAATAATTTTATAGGTCAGGAAACCATTTTATTTCCCAAAAAAACCTTGCAAAGTTGTGGACTAACCCAAAATTATGACCCCTATTAGTATAAATATTTGCCCTTTTATCTTTTGCTAGCCGGCAGATCCCAGCAAGGGCAATTAACAGTGCTATCTGAACGGATTTCATTTGGAGGAGAGGCTTAATATTTCGAGTGTGAATTTAAATCTGAAATAGTGTTGCCTGCTTGATTTTCCCCCCCTCTTTTTAAGCAAATTATCAGCTTACGAAATTAAATCAGGGTTATCTAAGAAAATCTCTAGAAGATCTATGCAGGATACGATAGTTCCTTAACAGAGGTAAAAATTGTGTGGTTGTCCTTTAGGTGAAGGAAAGAGAGTGGGTGGTAAGAATGTTACAGCAGGCGTGGAGATGTGTGAAGCGTAAGCAATGATATTTTACCAGAGGCAAGGCAACTGCCCAAGAAGCTTTGAGTGTTTCTTGCCATTGGAAAGTTCTGCACAGTATTGAGTACCATTAAGTTTACTGGAGACTTTAGAACTAAATCACCTGAAACTTCCACACATTTGCTATTACGATTATAACTCTTGGACAAGGTGGCTATTCCTTGGCTACTGGAGCTAAGCAATAGGGTCCTGATAGCTCCTGAGTAGTATATGTCTAGATCCTTCAAAAACTAAAAAGCAATAGGGTTTGTGAATCTAGAATGCTGGAAACAATTATTTTTGTAGACAATTATTCTACCAGTCCTTGTACTTAAATATAAGTACACTTCTTTTAACTTGAAAAGTATATAATCTTTAAAGAGCATTTATATTAACTTATTGTACTTAAATATAATTAACCTAGAAGGAATAACTCTCTTTTGATTCACCAGTTTTTTTCCGCTGCTCAAGTTTGGAAAATAAAAGTATTCTCATACAGTCTTGAATTAATTAAAATTTGGAGAACTCTAGATAAAACTAATTATTCGTATTGTATTTTTTTTAATAGAGTGAAGAAGCAAATCTTTGTGTTAGCTAATGGCCATTTTAGAAACCTAAAACATAATATAGGTATAAAAGACATGTTAACAGCTTTATCATTCTGAATTAAAGGCCTAAATCTGGATAGGCAAATTAAGAACAGCTGTCAAAGGGCACAAGATAAAGTTATAAATATTGAAAGAAAAGAAGTATTTATAAGTAACATTGTAGAAACACACAATGGTTACTGAGAACTGAACTTTTTTAAAGTAAGGAATATTTCTAATTGTTACTGGATGGCTCTGGCTTCTGGGTTTCTAGGTTCTTGGCTTATGCCACTTAAAAGAATTTAAGGATATGCCATAAGGGCAATTAAGGGAGTAAAGAGTTTATTAAGAAATTAAAAAATGAGAAAAGTCCACGGTCCAAGGCACAAATCGCAGGCCTGCTACAGGGTGAGTTGTGCATGCAGGGCCCCAGGTCAGGGCTTTTTAAAGTCTGTTTGCTGTTCTGATTGGTTGCACCACCTGTCATTTCTCAGGGGACCAATGGTGAGGCCTTTTTAGGATATATGGGGCTTTCCCTTGATCCTGAATGGGATTCCCATTCCAAATGAGATTCTTATGGCTGGGATCTCCCAGGGTCTTTCCAGCAGCCTTCTTCTCAGGAGGTTTCCAGGCAGGATCTCACAACCACGTGGTCTGTCAGCCATGTTGTC
>JAQZBX010080936.1:0-13750 GCA_029593785.1 Cabassous unicinctus | reverse complement strand
CGCATCAGCCCACGGCGCCGCGCGAGCCGGCCTGCCCTCACAAGGAGGCACCGGGAAGCGAACCCAGGCCTCCCATATGGTAAACGGGTGCTCTATCCATTGCGCCACACCCGCTTCCTGCTGTGAGGTTGCTGCATCAGCCTACTGCACCGCTCAGGCCTGCGTGCCCTCACAAGGAGGCCTCGGGACGCGAACCCGGGCCTCCCATATGGTAAACGGGGGCTCTATCCACTGAGCCACACCCGCTTCCCGTGCATGTAATATATATTTGCTTGTTGTTTGTTTTTTTTTTGTTTTTAGGAGGCACCGGGGACCGAACCCAGGACCTCTCATCTGGGAAGCAGGCACTCAACTGCTTGAGCCACATCTGCTCCCCTCATAGGTTTTGATATGTTGTGTTTTTGTTTTCATTTGTCTCAAGGTATTTACTGCTTTCTCTTGCAGTTTCTTCTTTGAGCCCCTGATTATTTAAGAATGTGTTGTTTAATCTCCATATATATATATATATTTTAAAGATTTATTTAATTAATTTTTTTCTCCCCCCACCTCTCGTTGTTTACGCTCACTGTCTGCTCTCTGTGTCTGTTTGTTGTGTGCTCCTCGTCTTTTTTAGGAGGCACTAGGAACCGAACCTGGGACCTTCCATGTGGGAGGGAGGAGCCAATGGCTTGAGTAACCTCTGCTCCCACTTGTTGTGTTTCTCATTGTGTTTCCTTGTGTCTCTTCGTTACGTCATCTGTTGCATCATCTTGTTGTGTCACCTAGCTGTGCCAGCCCTCTGTCTTGCTCATCTTCTTTAGGAGGCACTGGGAACTGAACCCGGGACCTCAAGCAGTTGGTGGGTACCCAACTGCTTGAACCACATCCATCTGCTTCCCTCCATATTTTTTAATTTTCCCTTTTTCCATCCGTTATTGATTTCCAGCTTCATTCCATTATGATCAAAGAAAGTGCTTTGTATAATTTCAATCCTTTAAAATTTATTGAGACTTGTCTTGTGACCCAACATATGGTCTATCCTAGAGAAATATCCATAAGCACATGAAAAGAATGTATATCCTGCTGTTTTGGGGTATAATGCTCTATAAATGTCTGTTAGGTCTAGTTCATTTACCATATTATTCAAACTCTCTGTTCCCTTATTTATCCTCTGCCCAGATGTTCTATCCAATGCTTAGAGTAGTGTATTGACGTTTCCAAGTCTTTGTGTAGAGATGTCTCTTTCTTCCTTCAGTTTTGGTAGTGTGTGCCTCATGTATCTTGGGGCACCCAGGTTAGGTGCATAAATATTTAGTATAGTTATTTCTTCTTGGTGAATTTCCCTTTTTATTAATATATAATGACCTTCTTCATCTCTTATAACAGTTTTGCACTTAAAATCTATTTTGTCCGATGTTAGTATTGCTATTCCAGATCTTTTTTGGTTACTATTTGTGTGGAATATATATTTTTAAACAAATAAATTTTATTGGTACATATTAATAAAGCATACAATTCATCCAAAGTGTACAATCAGTGGTATTTGGTATAATCACATAGTTATGCATTCATCACCTCAGTCATTATTAGAGCATTTTCATTATTTCAATAATAATAATAAAAAAGACAAGTAAACAAGAAAATTCTTTACCTTTCAGTCTCTCTCTGTTTCCCCTGCTGTACATATCTGCTATTTCTGGCTATTCTTGCACAATTATTTATTAAGCAGTTTTATTGAGATATATTCATGTACCATATGCTTGATCCAAAATGTATAATCAGTGGCTTTTAGTATAATCACAATGTTGTGCATTCATTACCGCCAAAAATTTTAAAGCCATTTCATTACTCCAAAAAGAAAAAGTCCATACCCCTTAGCATGCCTTCCCCAGCCCTACGTAGCAACTAATCTAATTTCATCTTTATAAATTGATTTATATTTACATTTTATATAAATGGAATCATGCAACATGTTACACAATGTATTTAGTTCTTAGTAGCGCAATCATACAGTATTTGTCCTTTTGTGTCTGGCTTGCTTCACTCAACATAATGTCCTCCAGGTTCATCCATGTTGTCATATGCTTTATGACATCATTTCTTCTTACAGCTGCATAATACTCTATCACGTGAATATACCACAGTTTATTTATCCATTCATTGGTTGGTGGACACCTGGGTTGTCCAACTTTTGGCAATTGTGAATAATGCTGTTATGAACATCTGTGTGTAGATGTCTGTTCATGTCACTGTTCTCAGTTCTTCTGGGTATATGCCCAGTAGTGGTATTGCTAGGGCATGTGGCAAATCTATTTTCAACTTCTTCAGGAACTGCCAAACAGTTCTCTACAGTGATTGTACCATTCTGCATTCCCACCAGCAGTGAATAAGTGTTCCTATCTCTCCACATCCTCTCCAATACTTGTAATTCTCTGTCTTTTTAATAGTGGCCATTCTGATAGGTGTGAAATGATATCTCATTGTAGTTTTGATTTGCATTTCCCTAATCATTAGTGATGCTGAGCATTTTTTTCATGTGTTTTTTTGTCATTTGTATTTTTTCTTTGGACAAATGTCTATTCAAATCTTTTGCCCATTTTTTTAATCGGGTCGTTTATCTTTCTATTGTTGAGTTCTAACATCTCTTTATATATCATGGGTATTAAACCCTTATCGGATATGTGATTTCCGTATATTTTCTCTCATTGAGTCTCTACCTTTTCACCCTTTTGACAAAGTCCTGTGTGGTGCAACAAAAGTGTTTAATTTTGAGGTGGTACCATTTATCTATTTTTTCTTTTGTTGCTCATGCTTTGCGTGTAAGGTCCAAGAAACCACCACCTACCACAAGGTCTTTTAAGCTGTTTCCCTACATTTTCCTCTAGTAGTTTTATGGTCCTAGCTTTTATATTTAGGTGTTTGATTCATTTTGAGTTGATTCTTGTATAGGGATTGGGTAGGTACCCTCTTTCATTCTTTTGGTTATCTGTATCCAGTTCTCCCAGTACCAGTTGTTGAAGAAACTGTTTTGTCCCATTAACATGGACTTGGTAGGTTTGTCAAAAACCAGTTTTTCCAGCCTTTCACTTTCAATCTGATTGTGTTCTTACATCTGAGGTGAGTCTTTTGTAGACATCATATAGTTGGCTCATATTTTTTTATCCTTTCTGTCAGTCTGTATCTTTTGTTTGGGGAATTCAGTCTGTTAATGTTCAATGTTATTACTGTAAAGGCATTACTTACCTTGCCCATTTTATCCTTTGGCTTTCCATTGTCATATCTTACTGTCTTTTTACCCTTTAAGTTACCTTTAATAATAATCATTTCTACACTCTTCTCCAAGTCTCTTGCCCTTGTCTTTTTTCTTTCAGGCTGTTGCACTCCCTTTAGTATCTCTTGTAAATCTGGTCTTTTGGTAACATACTCTCTTGGTTTTTGTTTGTCTGTGAAGTCTTTAAACTCTTGCTCATTTTTTAAAAGACAGTTTTGCTGGATAAAGAATTCTTGAAGAAATAGAAGAAAAAAAATAAAGAATTCTTGGCTGACAGTTTTTCTCCTTCAGTTCCTTAAATACATCATACCACTTTCTTCTCACCTCCATGGTTTCTGATGAGAGATCAGCACTTAGTTTTATTGAGGGTCCCTTGTATGTGATGCATTGCTTTTCTCTTGCTGCTTTCAGAATCCTCATTTTATCTCTGGTATTTGTTATTCTGAATAGTTGACATCTCAGAATAGGTATATTCAGATTTATTCTGTTTGGGGTGTGTAGTCCTTCTTGAATATGGATATTTATGTCTTTCATAAGGGTTGGGAAGTTTTCGGTCATTATTTCCTCAAATATTCTTTCTTCCCTTTTCCATTCTCTTCTCCTCCTGGGACACCAATAACGTGTATGTTTGTGCGTTTCATGTTGTCATTCAATTCCCTGAGACCCTGTTCCATTTTTTCCATTCTCTTCTCTTTTCAAGTTCAGATACTCAAGTTTTCCAAGTCACTAATTCTGTCTTCAATCAATTCAAATCTGCTGTTATATGCTCCTCTAATTTTGTTTGTTTGTTTGTTTTTTGAGATACCAGGGCCAGGGATTGAACCTGGGACCTCGTATGTGGGAAGCACGGAGCCACATCGGCTCTCCTGAGTTGGTTTTTCATTTGATTGCTTGTTGTTTGTTTTTTTGTTTTTAGGAGGTCCTGGGGACCGAACCTGAGACCTCCTATGTGGAAAGCTGGCGTTCAACCACTTGAGCTATATCCACTTCCCTGTCTAATGTATTTTTAATCTCATCCATTGTGTCTTTCATTCCCATAAGCTCTGTTGCTTTTCTTTGTAGGCTTTCAAATTGTGCCTTTTTTTTTTTTTAATATAAAATTTTATTGAAGTTTATCATTCATACGTGAACGTATAGTAAAAGTTGGGACTTCACAAAAACAAGCATGCATATCATCATACAAGTCTCCCATACATCTCCCCACCACCAACGCCTTGCATTGTTGTAAAACATTTGTTACAAACCATGAAAGAGCATTGTCAAAATATTACTACAGGGAAGCGGCTGTGGCTCAATTGGATGGGCGACCGTTTACCATATGGGAGGCCCCGGGTTTGATTCCGGGGCTTCCTGGTGGAGGCAAGCCAGCCTACACGGCGCAGCGAGCTTGGCGCGGCAAGATAACGGAACAGAAGGAGACAAGCAGACACAAAGCAAATGGACACAGCGAGCACAAGCAGCAAGGGAGGATAAATAAATAAATAAATCTTTGAAAAAAAAAAGAATGTTAAAAAAAATATATATTACTACAACTATAACCCATATCTTGCATTTGGTATATTTCCCCCTAACCCACCCAATTCTTTTTTTATTGTTTATTTATTTTTTAAAGATACTTAGATTACATAAATGATATATTAAAAATGTAGGGGATTCCCATATGCCCCACTCCCTACCCCTCCCACACTTTCCCACATTAACAACATCCTTCATTAGTGTGGTACATTTATTACAATTGATGAACATGTATTGGAGCATTGCCACTAAGTGTGGATTATAGTTTACGTTATAATTTAAACTCTCTCCCAGACAATTTTGTAAGTTATGACAAGATATATAATGGCCTGTATCTGTCATTGCAACGTCATTCAGGACAATTCCAGTGTCCCGAAATTGCCCCCATATTACACCTATTTTTCCCCTTTCCCTCCTCTCAGAACCTCCGGTGGCCACTGCCTCCACATCAATGATAAAAGTTCTTCCATTGCTAGAATAACTAAGTCTATAGTAGAATAACAGTAAGTCCACTGTAGTCCATCGTTCATTCTCCAATCCTGAAGATTCTGGGATTGTGATGCCCACTCCGCCTTTAATTGAGAGGGGGCTTAGATCTCATGGGGCAGATGGATGGGACTATCTTGCTTGCAGTTGTAGACTGTCTCTGTTCCTTGGGATGGGCATTGTCCATCATCATTTCCTTGTTAGTTGTCCTGGGTGAGTCCCAGTGTCTTAATATCCTTTATCTCTTTAGTCATATTTTCCTTCAACTCCTTGAATTTATCTAGGAGATTTGTATGATTATCATTGATGAGTTGTCTTAAATCCTGTGTCTTGTCAGGATTTTTTGTTTGTTCCTTTGGCTGGGCCATCTCTTCCTGCTTCTTAGTATGACTTGTAATTTTTCGCTGATGTCTAGGCATCTGATTATGTTGGTGAATTTACTCTGGTGGTCAATTTCTCTTTCTTGCCTAGTGGTTTTGTTTCATGACTCTTCTTTGATTTTTTGTTCAACTTATTCTAAGTCTTTACAATTTCCCAGCTTAAGTTATCAAAATAGGACCAGGAACTCACTAATGGGGCACAGATTCACTCCAAGGGGACTGGGATGAGACTCCTAAAAGTTTTTCTCCTTGCAGTTGCCTGGGTGGCCAGCAGGTGGCACTCATTGGTAAACCTTTCCATAGAGGTGTTTCTTTCAACCTCTGCTTTCCTGTGTTTCTGGTCTGACCAGAGCCAAAATTCATTGTAGGCTCTGCTGGTCAAACTCACTGAAGAGAAACTACTCTCTACCCTCTGCCATACCCTCCCTCTACCCAGGGAGGAAGATGTCTGTTCCCCTCTCATTTGGCTGCAGAGAGCCACAGGTTTTACCCAGGTTGTTTGTCTTGTTAGTGGGGGATGGGTGCCATTCCCAGCTGTGGGGGTTAGTAGTTCACGGTTTTCTTTTTGGCTTCTTTGTCTCCCTGTCCCTCTTCCTCCTGGAGGATGCACAGCACTCCTAGTCTGCAGATCCCCAAAGCAGCTCACTTGGACAGCTTTTTGCCCTTCTTCCATTGTTTTTGTGAAAGAGTTGAGCCCTGCCTACCTACTCTGACACCATCTTCCCAGAAGTCTCCTGATGATTAAAATTATTTAATGATTAAAAGCTGAAATTCACCAAACTCCTTTGTGCATGAAAATTATGATTTTTGAATTGAGGGCATATTCTGCTTTAATAGATGTCAGCTTGTCGTAGAGAAATCATAGCATTTTAGAGCTGGGAGGACCTATGGTAGGTTAATTGCATGCATTTTGAAGTCAAGCTGCCTTGGGTTTCACCCCACTTGTACCACTTTAACTGTGAACTTGGGGACAGGTTACTTAACCCTTGCTGAGTCTTTTTCCTTATTTGTAAAATGGGAATAATATCACCTACATTCTTAAATTGTAAGAAATATGAAACAATGCCTATACACTGCTTAACCCAAATTCCAGCATACAATAAGTACAAAATTATGGTGACTCATTTTATTTTCTAATCTAACCTGTTTCAGATAAGGAAACTGAGGCCCACAGAGGTTAAATGGTATTAAATGGAGACACAGCTAGGTACTCGTAAGTCTCGGGATAGACTCCAAGTCTTTTAACTCCTAGTTTCTTATTTCTTCTGTTCTATTGCACAGCTTCCCCTAGAGACCATAGTGCTGTCCAGTTGTCATTCAGACTTTGTCATGTTTGAGAATCATTGAGAACAAGCACTGTAGTAGAAATACAGTATTCAATTTTTTTCTCCGCTCCTCAAATTTAACTCAAAACTGTTGATTCCTAGGATAAAATTTTAGGGCCACAAGATCATCCTCTGCTTATGTAAATTAATTCCATCCTGGAAATCTTTCTCATTCCATTCAGAATGAGGCCACTAAAGAGTTAAGAATATAGACTTGAGCTGTTGGGGGACAATGATTAGTGACAACTTTGAAGTCCAAATGCAGGGTAGGATGGTGAAGAGTTACACGCCATTTAACATTTCTGAACCATTCTTGTGTGTTCTTCCTGCTTGTTTTTCTTCCTAAAGCTTTCTTTCTCTCCCCTTCTTTTGTGTTTCTCACCATGTGTTCACAGGTCCATCCCCATATGCCTACCCATTTCCATCACCCATATCAGCGTGTTTGTGAGTTCTCAGCTACCACTCAATTCTAACTTTGCTTATTTCTTTTTACGCTTTCTCAGGGATATATCTGCTGGTTTTTTCCTGACTGTGGGTATAGATGTTTGCTTCCATCCCTCTCTCTTTCCCTCTCTTGTGTGCATGTGTCTCTGTCTTTTCAGTCCCTCCTCCCTCTTTATCTATTGTCTGAATCCCCCCACCTCTCCAGTTCAGGAGTTTGTGTGAGTATCTCTCTGTTGTCCATCCCTCCCCCTCTGGGCATATAAGTGTGGCTGTAGGTCTCCACTTCTCTGGGTATTTGTGTGTCTTATGTTATGTCCCTCCCAGTTTTGGCAGGCTCTCCATACTTGTGTGTGTGTATGTATTCCTTCTGAATAAATTTGTTGTCTGTATAAATCAGTATAAATATTTTATATTTCTTTCCCAGTTTGTTTTCACTTAATCTTCATCTGGCTTCTCTTTGTCTTTTTAATACTTTTTTCTTTCCCCTGCTCTTCTTTCCTCTTTTCCTCTTTCTCTTTCCTCTCTGTTAAATGAGTTTTTATATTCCTTGTTCTTAAAACATAAACTGAGTGTTTTATGTTGTTCTAGGAAACAAATCTGTATGAAATTAACTGTTCCTTTTGAGTGGCATTCCTGTAGGGAACTTGGTAGGGAAAAAAAAAAAAAAAAAGAGTTCCTCACACCTGCCCTGGGGCATCCCCAGCTTGAACTGTAGGTGTTTATAATGGTGTTTATAATGAGTTTCTTCTGTGTGTTTTAGAAACTCCAATAGCAAAAATGATCGAAGAAACCGGAAGTTTAAGGAAGCTGAGCGGCTCTTCAGCAAATCCTCAGTTACTTCAGCAGCTGTAAGTGAGGTGGAGGGGGCAGAGGGTGTCTTTCTGTTGCCTATTGTTAAGGACGACCATAGTTCCATTTCTGTGAGTTTTCTCTTCCCTCTCCTCCGTTGCTATGTGAGTCCTCACCTGAGATCTATGATAATTTTTCCGGTAACTGGTGGCTTTTTCTTTTAGGCAGTAAGTGCATTGGCTGGAGTTCAGGACCAGCTCATTGAAAAGAGTAAGTTAATTTTTTTTTTCACTTTTTTCATCAGCTTATTTTTAAGCTACCATAGTTCCTGTATTTAACTCCTATCTGACTGTGTATCTGAGGACTGCACCTATTATACTCCTGCCTCTTCTTTCTAGAAGTTAGGAATCCTTCTGAGTATCCCTGATCATGTCTGACTTTTCAGGAAGAAACTATCTTGTCCTTCCTGCCTCTTATTTCTCACAGAGATTGACTTTAGCTGCTCAGAGACACAAATATATGTCATCATTTTTCAGCATTGACAAGTCTTATAAATTCTTAGGGAATACCTTCCCCTCCAACTTTTTAAAAAATAAAATAAACTCTTATTATTTCAGACATACCTAATAAATCCCAAAGAATCCATTACTCAACTTCAAAAATTATTCTTAGGAAATTCTGTACCTTCAAACAGACTGTGCCTCTGTGTTCCTAAATATAAAATGGAGATTAGATAGTATTTATTTTGGAGACTAATTGTGTCATTCTCTATATGTAAACCATACAGTCTAATTTTGTATTCTGATCTGCACATTTATCTTTCTGAGTTAGACTCTGTATAGCTATATTGGACACTCTCTCAGTACATTGGAGCATTTTGAAATACAACCTGTCTTTGCACCATGACCTATGCTTCTTTCAGATGTTATACCTTGTTGTAGAAATCATTCTATTGTTTGCATTGGGGCAATGGTTTGAAAAGGATTTTGGTAGTTTGGGAATTAGAACTATTCAGTGATTTCAGTTATTATCTCTGTGTATAGATTTCTATATCTCTAACTCCATCCCTAACCTCTTTCCTGAGTTTTAGTCATATATTTCTTTCTAGATGTTTCCAGATGTTCAAACTCAAACATTTTGTCTAAAACCAAACTGTTCTATATCCTTCAAAACATGTCTGCCCAATTTTTCTGTTACGGTACTTCTGTTCTCCCTCATTCAAAACTTAGTAGGCATTTTTCATTCCTTTCTCCACAACCTAATCAATCATACCAAGTCCTTTTCATTTCTCTTTCACTGTGACTCTCAACTAAATCTTATTTCTTTTCAATTATACTACCACTCCTAGAATGCAGAGCTGTATCATCTCCTCTGTAGAGTAACGAGACTGGTTAAGGAACACCTTGGACCTCGCTTCTTTGATTTGACATGGAATGACTTTCTGTCAGTTTTCATGAGAGCCTTTAATCCTGCCCCTGTCTCAGCTGATAGTTCAGCATGTGGCTCTGTACCTGAATACCCATGTGGAATAGCTGCACCTAGGTATTTGTAGAGAAGGGACTCTTAAAGTCACTGCTTTCAGATGAGACGAAACTTCTGTATTAAAGATTTTCTAAAGCACATGCAAGCCGTCCATTCCTCTAAAAATCTTCCCCCTGCATTGAGCCACACCCCTGGGGTGCATCATATTGGTATTCTTTGATCTCTCCCATAAAGTTGCCTTTGGTCCTGTAAAATGTGTTTATTTTAAGAGGATGTTGCCGCTACTTTTTTTTTTTTTTAAGATTTATTTTTTTATTTTATTTATCCCCCCCTTGCTGCTTGTGCTGCTGTGTCCATTCGCTGCGTGTCTTCTCTGTGTCTGCTTATCTCCCCTTTGCTGTGAGGTCTTGCCGCATCAGCCCATGGCGCCGCGCGAGCGGGCCTACCCTCACAAGGAGGCCCTGGGAAGGGAACCCGGGGCCTCTCATATGGTAAACCGGTGCTCTATCCATTGCGCCACACCCGCTTCCTGCCATGAGGTTGCTGCATCAGCCCACCGCACCGCTCAGGCCGGCGTGCCCTCACAAGGAGGCCTCGGGATGCGAACCCGGGCCTCCCATATGGTAAACGGGGGCTCTATCCACTGAGCCACACCCGCTTCCCCTGCCGCTACTTTTTATCATTACTAAACATCTTCTCCTTTAGGAACAGTTGTTTCCCTTAACACCTGCTTGGTTTTTACTGAAAATCTTGTAATTGACTTTTTCCCTCTTTGTATGGGTGCTAAAATGCATAAACCAACTTTGTGGTTCTCTACTGAGTGAAATAGGAATATGTAGCATGCATTTTGGGAATGAATTTTAGTGCTGCAGCCAATTAACCCTCTTCTTCTGTTTTCCTTTGCTGTCCTTTTCTCATTGTAAATTTGTTTTTATTGGGTCTTATTTTATGAATCTTGGTAAGCTGCCTTGAATCCTTTTCGGAATAAAGCAGAGTTTAGAGAATTACTTATACACTGGAGTTCATTAATTCAAATGGTCAGAGCCCCTTTAAAGTAATCTTCCTGCATTCTATCTCAGCTTCTACACAACTATCACCTCCCACTGCTATTTTTTTTTTTTTAAATAAATTTTATACAAAGGAAACAATGCTGTATTCTTCTTTTGCGACTTGCTTGTTTTTAAAAAAGCCCAACACTTGTCCACTGCTATTTTTTAAGATTTTATTTTTGTCTTGATTTTCTGCAGTTCCCTATAATATCTCTTAAGTATGGATTTCTTTTTATTTATCTGGATTGTTGAACTTCTTGAAACTGTGGTTTAGTATTTTTCATCAGTTCTGAAAAATTCCCAGCTATTATCTCCTCTCTCATGCTCCTTCTCCTCTCCTTCTGGTGCTCTGACTTAATGTATGTCTAACCTTCTCTTTGTATCTTTTAGGTCTTTTACCATCTCTTCTGTATCTTCTATCTTTTTGTCTCTTCATGCTGCAATCTTAATAGGTTTTTTCCTAACCTATCTACCAGTTTGCTTATTCTCTTTACTCCTCTCTGATCTGCTGTTAAACCTTGCCAATTTAAAAAGCTTTGTTATTGTATTTTTTTTGCCTTTTTTTAAAATTAGAGAAGTTGTGATCTTACAAAACAGTCATGCATAATGTTCAGAATTCCCATACATCACCCTTCCACCAACACCTTAAATTGTTGTGAAACATTTCTTACAGATTATGGAAGAGCATAATCAGGCTATTACTACTAACTGTGGTCCATAACATACACTTGGTATATTTTTTCCGTACATCCCCTATTATTAACACTAAGTGTTAGTATTGTACATTTGTTATAGTCCATGAGAGAACATTCTCATGTTTGTACTGTTAACCACTGTCCATCTTCTACCACATGGTTCATTGTGTTACACAGTCCCATTTCTTGTACTGTATATCCAAAGTGTATGTTCAGTGGCTCTCACTTTCATCAGAGTTGTGCAGTCATTGCCCCAGGAAACTTTTGAATGTTTTCTTTAGTCCAAAAGAAAAAAATCCCATACCCATACCCCCATTATTGACCTTTAACATTGTTATAGTACCTTCTTTGACATTGATGCAAGAATATTACAATATTGCTGTTAACTGTAGTCCATAAATTACATTAATTTTTTTTTTCCCATACATCACTATATTCTTACCACTTTGTAATAGTGACATGCATTTGTTCTAGTTCATAGAAGAACATTCTTGTATTTGTACTATTAACCACAATCTTCATCCACCTCTAGCTTGTTATTGTATTTTTAATTTACAGAAATTGTATTTCCTTCTTTTTAAAATCTATGTAATTTTTTTGTGTTCTCTCTGATTATTTTCGAACATGTATTTTATTTCTTAAGCATACTAAACATAGTTGTCATATAATCTGTGTTTAGTTTCAATCTCTGAAGTTCTTTAAGGTAAGGGCCTGTTTCTGTTGTCTATTGTTTCTGCTGGTTATTACTCATAAAATCTAATTTCCCTGTGTGCTTGGTTATCTTTGACTGGTTTAAGTACTGGTTTTGTACTTAAAAAGTATTTGTAGGAATAATTTGAGGGCTGGGATGAAGGTGCCTTCTTCCAGAGAAGACTTATGTTTGTTTCTGTCAGGTGTTTGGAACTCTTTAAACCAGGTTCAAGGTTTGAAGTTCCCTGGAAGACTCAGGTGATTGAAACCAAGCTTTAATTCCATTAGAGGAATGGTCTCCTTCTGCCTTTCACTTCTTTTTCTTTCTACAGAATTCGTCCAATGTCTCAGAATTCGTGTATATCAAATCTTGTGGAATGAGTTCTGTATTTCAGTGCCTTTGATCTTTGGTTGCAATGAAGGCAAACATTCTTTTCTCTTGGAATTTTGATTTGCATATTCTTAGATCCTCAAGGATTTTGGAGTTTTGCATTTCTGACATTTTGATTTCAAACCACTCTGAAAATTTTCCTCAAAAAAATGCATTACTTTCTGCTTTTTTTTATTTCATTTATCCCAAACTAAAATGATAGAGTGGATTAGCATGGTCCCCAGCAGGGGAATTTTATGCAGATTTGTGAAGCATTGTATATTTTTGTAAAAAGAATAAAGTAAAAGAAAAACAAAACAAGACCGATTTTATCCAGTTTCCTATCCAGCACAGTCACCACTGTTTGTTTTACCAGTCTTCTCTGAAGCTTTCATCAAACCAAATCTCTCTTCAGCATTTACATCATGTCAGTGGGTAAGTAAATGACAGCATTGAAACATTGTTCTGAATATATGTCCTCACTCCTTTAAATGTTTTAGCTGGTCAGAAGGTATTGCCTTGACACTATTTAATATCCATTCCTTTCTTTTAATAAGTAAATTGTCTCATTTGTAGATTTGTTAATCTTAATCAAAATCTGACATTCTTTGTCAGATTGACAAATGAGTTGCTCATTTTTATGTCAGTAAGAAACAAACTTTGTTGGAGGTGTGGGCGGTGGGGAATATGGGAATCCCTGTAATTTCTTAGTAATATTTAGGTAATCTAAGCACCTTTAAAAAATATATATATATATATATAACAAATAACATTTATGTAAACAAATGCACATATATGCATATGTATTTATATATCATTTTAAAAATATTGGTATGTATTGTGAAAAATTTGATTTTTACCCACAATAAAAAAAATAAAAAATTAAAAAAATAAAAATAAAAAATAAAATAAAATTTAAAACTCATCCCATTTATCCTTTTTTTTTTATTGTGCATAAAAATCAAATTTTTCACAATACATACCAATATTTGTACCATTATCCTTTTAAGTATCCCTTTCTTTTCATTCATGATTAAAAAACAAAATACCAAGGTGTTTCACATTCAAGAAAATTTTCCTTTAGAAGATTCCCATTGCATTCACTTCAGACAAGATTATAAAGACTAACATATATTTATTGAATTGTTCTGTAATTATTAACTTTGTGATTTTATGTTTCCATTAATGCCTTTACAATTAACAAAAATGTTTTGGGAAATATATTTATAATACTATTAAATTAATTGGAATTAAAAAAAAAAAAAAAAAAAAAAA
>JAQZBX010080935.1:0-13750 GCA_029593785.1 Cabassous unicinctus | reverse complement strand
TTATGTCTGTTAAAAGTTTTAGGAGGTTGGATGCCATAATGTCTATTATATAGATGAAAGATTTTTAATTTTTATTTTTTAAATTTTTTATATTTAAAGAAGCTTTAGATTACATAAATGTTACATTAAAATATAGGGGATTCCCATATACCTTACCCACTCCTTCTCCCACACTTTTCCCCATTTGCTACATCTTTAAAATATGTATATATATATAAAACAAATAACATTTATGTAAACAAATGCAAAAAAATAAAATTAATTAATTAATTAATTAATTAAGAATGGCAAAAAAAAAAAAAGATTTCTCACAAGGCTGCAATTAAGGCATAAGCCATCTGGGATGTTATCTAAAGGCTTGACTGGAGAAGGACCCACTTCTGAACTCATATGGTTGCTGGACAGAATTTAGTTCCTCAAGAGCTGTAGACTTGGCCTCAATTTCTAATTCAGTTTTGATTTCCTCACTTCCTTGCTACATGCACCTGTCCACAATATTTAAAAATTCCTGTATTAGCATTTTGCATATAGTTTACCAGTACTTTGCTAATCCTGAGTATGGTGGAAAAGGATTTTTAATGGAGGCTTCTGTTTAAAATATTTTAAAGGCATCAAATAAGAGGTATATTAAATTTTTATTTGATTGCTTTTCAAAATATAAACAAAAGGTACTCTTTGAGAAGTGTAAAAGTATAATACAAAGATGTTAAAAGGCAAAGATGGGAATATTATTTCCTTTCCCATCTTCATTCTCAACCATTAATTAGCAACTTGTTTAATGTCTTTTCAGATAATTTTCCTTACAGGTATAAACATTAAATCATTCAATCAAAAAAAAAAAAAGAAGAAAATGTTTTACAGAAGACCAACAAGATCAGTCATCTCACATTTAAAATGCAGTGAATGGAGTATAAAAATGAGGACATATTGAAACAGACAGGGCAGGGTTAGTGTGAGGATGGAGTCATTTCTTGCATATACAGCTGCCCATACATTCAGATATAACAGTACAACACAGGACAATTCAGTCTGCTAAATTTTATGTGCAAAACAGGACATAATTTTTTTTCTATTTTGAAATTATAGTTATCTAAATATAAAGTAGTGGGGTAAATAACTATCAGATTTACTCATATGTTTAAACTGTATCTCTCTACAATAAGAACTGCTCCCCTATCTTCCATGTACAAAACAAATTGAAGAGTAATATGACAATTTGAAGAGTCATCAGTTGTACAATTTTAATACATTATATTAACTTAATATATAGACTAAAACATGTCAGGCAAATTATTGTTTCCAGTCTCACGATTTACAGCTTCCATTATTCAAAATTGCACAGATTTCTTCACTGTTTACATTTCAATAAATGTAATATGTTTTATAGACTTGAAGTTAGAGTCCTCCAAATTTGTTCTTCTTTCTCAAGAATTTTTGGTTATTTGGGGCCACTTAACTTTCCAAATAAGATTGATGATTGTCTTTTCCATATCTACAAAGTAGGCTAATGAAATTTTGTTTGGTATTGCATTAAATCTGTAAATGAATTTCATTAAAATGACATCTTAACAACATTTATCCTTCTAATATATGAGCATGGAATGTACTTCCATTTATTTAAGCCATCTTTATTTTTTCTTTTAGCAATGTTTTGTATGATTCTGAATACAGTTCTTTACATTCTTGGTTAAGTTTATTCCTAAGTATTTGAGTTTTTGTCGCTATTGTAAATGGAATTTTTATTTGATTTCTCCTCCAATTACTCATTATTAGTATACAGAAGTAATACTGTTTTTTGCATATTGACATTTTCTTAATTTATTTTTATTTTGAAATGTTTTAGATTACATAAAAGATTCATATAAAAATACAAGGGATTCCCATGTGTCCCACTCTCACCCCTTCCCACATTTTCCCACATTAATAACATCCTTCCTTAGTGTGATACATTTGTCACAATTGATGAACACATATTGAGGCATTGCTACTAAATGTAGACTATACTTTACATTATAGTCTACACTCTATTCTGCAAAAATTTTTAGGTTATGATAAAATATATACTGTGCTGTATCCATCATTGCAATGTCATGTGAGACAATACCAATTTCCCAAAAATGTCCCCAATATTATTTTTCCCTCACCCTCCCCTCAGAACCTCTGGTGGCCACTACCTTTATATCAATGATAAAAGTTCTTCCATTGCTAGAATAATAATGTCTATAAAAGAATAATAATAAATCTACTTTAGTCAATTATTCTTTCCCCTGTCTTGAGGATTTGGGTATAGTGATGCCACTTTGTTTCTAATTGAGTTTAGATTCCATGAGGCAGATGGATGAAACTATATTGTTTGTAGCTGCAGATGCTCTCTGTTCCTTGGGATGGGTGTTGCTCATCATCTTCTCATTTTTAGTTGGCCTAGGTGAGTTCAATGGACTGGATAATAGGTGTTGCAACTCTGCTGAAATTCAGGGCTCAACTGGCACACAAAGAGATCAAAGATTTAAGCCTCTGGGACATGTATTTAACAAGTGTAGTGATAATTATAGGTTCAAATGAAAGGAGAACAAGAGCCATGCATAGGGAAAATATAAATGAGTCTAACACTGTTACACTAGGGAACATAAATGTCAAAGTAAGGCCTACTGACAGGGTGCTGAATTCCTGAGCTTTCTGCCCCACATAGTATCTGGATGTTTCTAGAGTGCACAGGAACCCCACTGAGGCACTGTTTACTATGGCAGTCACTGAGATCCTGCTAAGATATGCATTCGTGTAAATTCTGGAAGAAACTTAAGACTCACTTTGAAATCTATTAGCCTCAAAAACTCATTAGTATTTAATACTTCCCCTTTTGGATCAAAGTCTTTTTCCAGATGCATTGCTAATTTATGCTTGGTAATAATCCCTCAGTGCCAGGGAGGCTCATATCTGGGATTCATGTCCCACACCAGTGGGAAGGTAGTGCATTTATATGCTGAGTTTGGCCTAGAAAGAGACCATATTAAAGCAACAAGGAGGCTTTTGCGAGGTAATTCTTAGGCAATATATAATACTAAGCTAAATTTAAATTTCAAAAGAATAGGATCATGAGTACAATCATCAATATGAATGGAAGGGGGAAATGGTCTGTTTTCCTTCCCTAGGTACTTCCCTTATACTCAGGGGATTCTTGCCATTCTATTAGAGAATATACCAGAATTCTCCAGGATGGGAATTAAATCTTCATTTGGTTATTGTGTAGGACTACACCTACTGAGACAATGCCTAATGAGCAATTGAAAATACTCATATGTCTTAGAGTCATGCCCCTCCCAATGCATCCCCCATCAATGAAACCCTGCACCAGTGATCATCCACTGCCACAGTCGTGACTCATGTGAAATCCAAAACCTCTACAAAAATGAAGGCAACATAATAACCAATTATAATTTATAAGAAAGTGATATAATAGTTTTTAAAATAACTAATAAAACACAAGAATAAAATTTTAAATATTGCAGTTATATAAAAAAGTATACATTTTGTCTTTCATCACTGAAAGATCTGTTGTCTTGTATGTCCAGTGACTTTTTCTTCCATATATTCCCCCAGTGTATTAGTTGTTTTTTTTTTTTTCATTTTATTTTCAAAGAAGCTTTAGGTTACAGAAAAATCCCATAGAAAATATAGGGGATCTCTATATACTCAACAACCTCCCCTGTTTTCACTCTCCCTTATTAATAACATTTTATACATTGGCTATATATTTATTACAATTGATGAACAAATATTGAAGCATTGCTAGTAAGCATGGTCAATGGTTTACATTATCATTTGCATTTGGGAACATACATTTTTAAATCTGTTGGTGAATTTTAAAATGGCCTGTATTTGTTATTGCAAGATCATGCAAAAAAATTCTATTGCCCTGAAAATGCCCTATGTTCCATTTATTCTGTTGTTCCATCCCTGACCCCTCAGAACCTATGGCAACAACTAAGTTATAATTTTTGAAGAATAAGATTCATAGTTACTTAATCCATAATTATTGGAATAACTCATATATTATTCCAATAATATTGAGGGCTTAATATATTGGTCTGTTTTCTTTTTTAGGCACTGCCAAAAGGGATTCATGTCCCTCAAAATGAGAACATGGTATGACTCCCAAGACTGGGAATTTAATATTTTCTTGTTTATTATTTTGTCTCCACCCCCTGAGATAACACACTATGACAAGATGAACACATACATATTCCACAGAAGCATGGTCCAAGTGTGCCCTACCCCATATATCGCCCCACAGCCAAAAAACTACACCAGTAACCCTCCCCTACCATATTTGTCAAAGGAACATTCCCAACATTGTAGTTTTAACCACAGACCTACAAATCTCAGAGTTCACATGTTCCTACCTCCAAACCTACCCCCATTTCCATGGATATTCCAACTCAGCCCATCTACCAAACTCTGCCTCACAGATCAACACCACCAAACCCAATCACACCACTCTTATGTCCATCCACTGCCCAAACACAGCTTTTCACCTTCTCAGAGATTTTGCCCATAAGGACATCAGCTCACCACCCTCTACTCCTTTCTGTCTCCTGATAGCTTATCTTTCACACTCTATTTCTGTGAGTCTGCTCAATTTGCTTAGTTCATATCACTGAGGTAATGTAATATTTGTCCTTCAGTGCCTGGCTCACTTCAGTCAACATAAGGTCTTCAATATTTATCTATGTTATCCTGTGTGTTAATCTTGAATTCCTTCTTACAGTTGAGTAATAGTCCAATGTATGTATATTCCAAAGTTTGTTTATATATTTGTCTCTTGATGGATATTTGTGATAATTCAAAAATTTGACAATAGTGAATAATGTCACTATGAACATTGGTGTGCTTATATTTCTTTGTGTCCCTGCTTTCAATCCTTCTGGGTATATACCCATCAGTGGGATTACTGGATCATATGACAGTTCTATAGTTGGTTTCAGAAGGAGCCACCAATCTGTCCTCCAAATAGCCTGCACCATTCTACATACCCACCAGCAGTGGATAAGTGTTCCCTTTCCTCCACATCATCTCCAACACTTACAGTCCTCTGTTTTGTTTGGTAGCAGCCAGTCTAATGGGTGTAAGATGAAATCTCATTGCAGTTTTGATTTGCATTTCCCTAATAGTTAGTGATGTTGAGCATCATTACATGTGCTTTTTATCCACTTCTGTTCCTTCTTTTAAGAAGTGTCTATTCAAATCCCTCACCCAATTTTTCAGTAGGTTGATTTTCCTTTTATTTTCAATATGTAGGACTTCTTTATATATGCTGGATATTAGACCAATATCAGAAAGATTGTTACCAACTATTTTCTCCCATTGAGTAAGCTGCCTGTTGTCTTTCTTGACAATTTCCTTTGAAGTGCAATGTTTTTAATTTTGAGAAGGTCCCATTTATCTACTTTTTATTTCATTGCTCTTGCTTTGGGTGTAAAGTTTATGTAACAATTTTCTCTTACAAGATTTCATAGATGCTTCCTTATATTATCTGCTAGGAGCTTTATGGTCTTGGCTGTAATATTTAGATATTTGTTCCATCTTAAGTTAATTATTGCATAAGGCATGAGAATGTGATGCTTTCTCATTCTTTTGGATATGGATATCCAGACTTCCAAGCACCATTTGTTGAACAGGCCATTCTCTGCTTGTTGAGTGGACTTGGTGGCCTTATAGAATATCAGTTGACTGTAAATGCAAGAATCTATATCAGAACTCTCAGTTCTGTTCCATTGGTCACTACATCTATCTTTGTTCCAATACCATGCAGTTTTGGTCACTGTAGCTGTGTAGTATGTTTAAAGTTATGTAGTCTTATTGCTCCAATTTTATTTTTGTTTTTCAATAGGTATTTGACTATTTGGGGCTCCATGCCCTTCCCAATAAATTTCATAATTAGCATTTTCAATTAAGAAAAAAATGCTGTGTATTTTTATTGGATTTGTGCTTAATCTGTAAACCAACTTGTGTAGGACAGACATCTTTATGATGTTCAGTCGTCTGATACGTGAAGAGGGAATATTCTTCCATTTATTTAGTAATTCTTTGATTTCCTTTAACAATGTTGTGTAGTTTTCTGCATAAAAGTCCTTTACATCTTTAGTTAGTTTAGTTAATTAGTTAGATAGTTAGTTAGTTTTTGGCTATTATAAATGCATTTTTTCTTTATTGCCTCCTGAGATTGCTCATTATTGGTGTACAGAAATGCTACTGATTTTTGTGCATTGTTCTTATATCCTGCCACTTTACTGAACACATTTATCAGCTCTATAAGCTTGGATGATGATTTCTCAGGAATTTCTATATAGGATTAAGTCATCTGCAAATAGTGAAATTTTTACTTCTTCCTTTCCAGTTTTAATGCATTTTATATCTTTTTCTTGCCTAAGTGCTCAAACTAGTATTTCTAACAGAATCTTAAAAAACAGTGGTGACAGTGGGCCTCCTTGTCTTGTTCCAGGTCATAGAGGGAAAGCTTTCAGGACTTCACAATTGAATATGATGTGACCTGTGGGTGATTGATATATCCTTTTACCATGTTGAGGAAGTTTTTTTGTATTCCTGTCTTTTGAAATGTCTTTTATCAAGAAAGGTGCTGGATTTTGTCAAATCCATTTTCTGCATCAATAGAGGTTATCATGTGATGTTTTCCTGTTGATATTTTAATGTGGTGTATTACATTGGTTGATTTTCTTGTGTTGAACCATCCTTGCATACCAGGGATAAAATCCTCTTGCATTAGGTATATAATTAGATTGATGTGTTATTGAATATGTTTAGTAAGAATTTTATTGATGATTTTAGCATCCACTTTCATTAGAGAGATAAAGCTTTAGTTTTCATTTCTTGTAGTGTATTTTTGAGCCTTTGTTGATATTTGCATCACAGAATAGCTAGGCAATATTTCCTCCACTTCTTTCTTTTGGAAGAGTTTAAGCAGCATTGGTGTTAATTCTTGCCAGAATGATTGGAAATTTACCTGTGAAGCCATCTGGTCCCAGGCTTTTCTTAGTTAGGATATATTTGATGACTAATTCAATCTCATTATTTCTGATTGATCTGTTGAATTTATCAATTTATTCTTTCATAAGTGATGGCTGTTTATATTTTTATAGAAATTTGTCCATTTCATCTAAGTTAACTATCTTGTTGGCATAAAAATTTTCAAAGTGCATTCATATGATAACCCTCATATCTGTGATATCAGTTGTGATATCACCTTCATCACTTCTTATTTTAAGTATGTGCACCTTCTCTCTTTTTCTTTGTTAGCCTAATTAATGGTTTGTCAATTTTATAAATCTTCTCAAAGAACCACTTTTTGGTATTGTTAGTTTTTTCTAGTGCTTTCTTATTTTCAATTTCATTTAACTTTGCTCTAATATTTGATATTTCCTTATTTCTACTTGTTTTTAGCACTTTATCTATCTCATACCCCTGCCTTCTTGTCACCACGGTTTCAGATGAGATAACAGCACTTAATCTTATTGAGCTTCTCTTGTATGTGATGGATTTCTTTTGTCTTGCTGCTTTCAGTATTCTCTCAGTCTTGAGCATAGGACAATTGGATAAATATATATATTGGGTTATACCTGTTAGGATTTATACTGTTTGGGGTGTGCTTTGCTTTTGTGACATGTACATACTTGTTCCTCCAAAGAGTTCAGAAATTTTCACCCATTACTTTCTCCAAAACTCCTTCTGCACCATTTCCCTTCTTTTCTCTCTCTAGGATGCCTATAATGTGTTTATCTGTGCATTTCCTGTTGTCATTTTTATCCCCAAGTAGGTGCTGGATTTTTAATAGTTTTATCTGTCTAATTCGGAATGTACTGTCTTCGATATTACTGATTCATTACTCTGCCTTTTCAAATCTGCTGTTAAGTCTTCCAGTGTATTTTTGATTTCTTATATTGTGCCATTCATCACTGTCAGATCTGTTATCATTTTATGTATGTTCATAAGTTTTTCAGTATGTTCCCTTAGTGTATTATTTTTTTAAAATATATTTCTTTACTTTTTAAAAAGATACTTAGATTACATAAATGTTACATAAAAAATATACGGGATTCCCATATGCACCACTCCCTTTCTCTCCCATATTTTACCACTTTAACAATATCTTTCATTTTTGTGTTACATTTGCTACAGTTGATGAAAACATTTTGAAGCATTGGCACTAAGCACAGGTTTTAGTTTACATTGTAGTTTACACTCTTTCTCACACAATTTTGTAAGTTATTGTAAGATATATAATGGCCTGTATCTTTTATTGCAATGTCATTCAGGACAGTTCCCAAGTCCCAAAAATGCCCCCATATTCCACCTGTTTTTCTGTCTCCCAAAATATAATGTTGGGAATATCCTTTAGGCAAATATGACAGGGGAGGGTTACTGGTTTTGGGTGTTGGATGTAGGTGATATGTGGGATAGAGTGCACCCAGGGCCAGCTTCTAGGGAGTGTGTGAGTGTTCATCTTGTCAAAGAGTGTTGTATCAGGGGGTGGAGACCCACATAATGAGTGGGAAGGTGTTGGACTCCCATGCTGGGATCCTGAAATTTCTCAAATAGAGGGGTGAAGGCCTATCAAGAGCATAAACAGTGCCTACTAGACAGAACAGGCCAGTATGTCAAGGCCTCAGTGTTGTTGCAATGAAATATGAGTATTGTTCTTCAAAGAGTGAGGCTTGGTGGTTGCCATGCTCCCTGAGGGGAGAGGGAGGGAGAATTTAATAAATGTCCCAATGTTTTCTTAATATCCTTTATCTCTATCTTCACTTCATTAAATTGATTCATGATATTTCTTTGGACATCCCTGATTAGTTGTTCACAATATGTGTGTCCGTCAGGTTTTTAGTTTGTTTCTTCGGCTGGGCAATATCTTCCTGTGTCTTAATATGGCTTGTCATTTTTCTTGGTGTTTAGTCATGTGTTTTTTTTTTTGTTTGTTTAGTTCAGTTTTTTTTTTATTGTTGGTAAAAATCAAAATTTTCCACAATATATAACAATATTTGTAAAATGATATATAAATACATATGCATATATGTGCATTTGCTTACATAAATGTTATTTTATATATATATATATTTTTTAAATGTGCTTAGATTACCTAATTTTTACTCAGAAATTACAAGGATTCCCATGTTCCCCACCTCCCACACCTCCCACAACATTCCACACCAACATCCTTCATCAGTGTGGCACATCACCTGCAATGGATATACACATCCTGGGGCCTTGCCACCAAGCATAGACCACATTTCACATCATAGACCACCCTCTCTCCCACACAGTTCTGCATGGTATATGCTAATGCAAAATGGCCTACATCTGTCACTGCAATGTCACTCATGACAACCCCCAAGTCCCGAAAAAGCCCCTGTATTTCAACTGCCCCTCCCCTCACTGCCCCCAAATCATCCAGAGGCCACCGTCTCCACCTCACTGTTACAATTTCTTCCATTGCTTGAGTCACAATATATGACAGAACACCACCAAGTCCATTCTAGTCCATAAGTCCTCCCCCAATCCTGGGGAGTTTGAGATGGTGATGTCCACTCCACCTCCAAGTGAGAGAGGGTTTATATCCCATGGATACAGTGGATGGCATTTTCCTGCCTGTAGCTGCAGACCCTCTCCATTCCCTGGAATGGCCATTGCCCATAGTCGTCTCCTCGCCAGGTGACTTGGATGAGTCCATTGAGCTATAGGGTAGGAGTTGCAGCTGCTCCAGGATTGAAGGCACAGCTGGCACATAGGTAGGCCAGAGGCTCCAGTCTCTGGTAGTACACGTAAAAATTCCAGCATCATATATAGGTTTGAATAGAAGGGACTGATGGACCATGTGCAGGGAGGACTTATTTGAGTCAGACTCTGTCACTCTCAGGGACACAGATTCCAAAGAGGAGCCCACAAATAAGGCATTGATCTCTAGGGCTATCCCCACTTATATAGGACCTGCATGTCTCCAGAGCCCTCAGGAGCCCCTCTGTGTGGGGTGATATCCACTTTGGTGTTCTATGAGATCCTACTGAGGTGTGCGTAAGCATTACCTCTGGGATGACCTTCTGACTCTCTTTGAAGTCTCTTAACAACATAAACTCATTTCTCTTTACTCTTTCCCCCTTTTATTCAAGGTCTTTTTCCAATCATATTGCCAGTTTGCACTTGGTATTAATCCCTCATTGCTAGGGAGGCTCATCCTCAGGAGTCATATCCCACGTTGGGGAGAAGGCAATGCATTCATATGCTGAGTTTGGCTTATTCAGGGGCCACATTTGAGCAACAAGGAGGCTCTCAGATGGCAACCCTTAGGCACCCCATAACAATAGGCTAAGTTTTAATTTCAAGAGCAAAGACTCTTAAGGCTAGTCCCCAATAACAAGAACCCATTAGTAGGGCATCCTCTTTTGCCAGACACTGCCTCAGCACTCAGGGACTGTTGCTGCTCCCTTGGAGAATGTGGCAGAGCTCTCCAGGCTGTGAATTCAGATTCCCTCATTTATTGAGTGATGGTCTACCCTCTGTGACCAAGCCCCATCTCTTGATCATTTGAACAATTTTATATAACTTTCATGTATATTCAGATGAACTTACTCCCATGAACCCCCATCCCAGATAGCCCCCACCAATGAACTTCTGCAGCTATCATTGTAACCCTTCTGTGATCCAAACCTTCCCTGAACATGAAGCCCATATATTAACAAAATACAATTAATAGGAAAAAGAAATAATAATGATAAGCTTAAATACAAGACATAAGTACAAGGAAGCTCTGAAGAAAAAAAAAAAAGAAACCACACTAAGGCTAAAATATAATTAGCAGATTGAGACCTTCAAAAAATAGGGAAAAAATGAAAAAAAAATCATTTTAAAAAAAAATATTCTGTTTTTTCTTTTATCACTTCATTATTGGATGCCCAGTGTACCATGACACCTCCCCCTCTCATTCCCCAGTGTGTCCCAAATTTTCATTTAATTTTCAAAGAAGTTTTAGGTCACCGAAGAGTCACACACGGAATACTAAAGACTCCCACATACCCAACCTCCCTCCCCCTTCTCCATCCCATATTAAAACCTTTTCTTATGAATGTTAGCATTGTTATAACTGTTATATAGATAGTAAAGTATAGCAACTAAACATTGTTGATTGTTTACAGGATAGTTTACAATTTAGACTGTACAGTTTACTAATTTTTGATGATATTTACCATGACCTGTGTCCATTAATCTAAGTTAATGATAAACATTTCGCATGACCACTAAATACCCCATTTGATCTTAACTGTTCCTTCCACCCCATCCCCCTGTGGCATATGACACTCTGCAATCTTGACTCATGGAATGACAAGATTCATAGTTACATGCCCTGATATTCCAGCCTGCCCTTCCTCATCTACCCACCTGTCAACCCTGTGCCACCAAACCCAGTAATATCACTACCCATCTATCTTATCCTTCAAAATGCAACTATACTCTATCCCTTTACCATAAATTATGTCCATATGGGTGATGGCTCAAAGCATACTCTTCTCTTTCTCTCCCTTGTTAACCTATCTTTCAGACAATGGTTCTCAGAGAATGCTCTCTTTCCTCAGTTCAAATCAGTGAGGTCATATATTATACATCCTTCAATGCCTGGCTTGCTTCACTCAACATAACGTCTTCAATATTCATCCATGTTATTCCATGTGTTAGCACTTTATTCCTTCTTACAACTGAGTAATATTCCATTGTATGTATCTACCACATTTTGCTTATCCATTCATCTATTTATGGGCACCAGGGCCGATTAAAACTTTTGGCAATGGTGAACAATGTCGTTATGAACATTGGTGTGCATATATCTCTTTATTTCTTTGCTTTCAGTTCTTCTGGATATATACCCAGCAGTGGAATCGTTGTATCATACAGAAGATCTATTGTTAGTTTTCTGAGGATCTGCCAAACTGTCCTCCACTGTGGCTGGACCATTTAACAATCCGACCAGCATTGGATGAGGGTACCTCTTCCTCCACATCCTCTCTAACACTTAGAGTCTGCCATTCTGATGGGTGTAAGAAGGTATCTCATTCTAGTTTTGATTTGCATTTCCCTGATAGCAAGCGATGTCAAGCATTTTTTCATGTGCTTTTTAGCCATTTGTATTTCTTCCTTGGAGAAGTGTCTCTTCAGGTCATTTGACCATTTTTTAAGTGAGTTGTCTTTTTATTTTCAAGGTGTAGGTTTTCTTTATATATGCAGGATATTAGGCTCTTATCAGTTATATGGTTGCCAAATATTTTCTCCCTTTGGGTAGGCTGCCTTTTTATTTTGTTAATAACTTCCTTTGAGGTGCAGAAGTTTTTAATTTTGAGGAGATCCCATTTATCTATTTTTTTCGCTTACTGCTCGTGCTTTGGTTGTGAA
The DNA here is from genome assembly GCA_029593785.1 of Cabassous unicinctus. Lineage (NCBI taxonomy): Eukaryota > Metazoa > Chordata > Mammalia > Cingulata > Chlamyphoridae > Cabassous > Cabassous unicinctus. Next base: position 1,303 of record JAQZBX010080935.1, on the reverse strand, counting down.
GTTCATGAAAACATTTCCTATTACAAGGTCCTGTAGATGCTTTCCTACATTATCTTCCAAGGTCTTTATGATTTTGGCTCTCATATTTAGATCTTTGATCCATCTTGAGTTGATTTTTGCAAAAGGTGTGAGATGGTATTCTTCTGTCATTCTTTTGGAAATGGATATCCAGTTTTCCAAGCACCACTTGTTAAAGCGGCCATTCTCTCCCAACTGAGTGGTCTTGGAAGCCTTGTCGAATATCAGATGACTGTATATGCGAGGATCTATATCAGAACTCTCAATTCAATTCCATTGGTCAGCAGGTCTATCCTTGTGACAATAACATGCAGTTTTGATCACTGTGGCTTTGTAATATGTTTTAAAGTCCAGTAATGTGATACCTCCACCTTCATTTTTCTTTTTCAATATGTCTTTGGCAATTCGGGGCCTCATACCTTTCCAAATATATTTTGTGGTTAGTATTAGCAGTTCCTTAAAAAATATAGTGCTGATTTTTATTGGGATTGCGTTAAATATGTAGATTAGTTTGGGTAGGATAGACATCTTGATGATGTTTAGTCTTCCTATCCATGAACAGGGAATATTCATCCATTTATTTAAGTCTTCCTTGATTTCCTTTAACAGTGTTGTGTAGTTATCTGTACATAAGTCCTTTACATCTTTAGTTAAATTTATTCCTAGGTATTTGATTCTTTTAGTTACTATTGTAAATGGCATTTTTTTCTTGATTTCCTCCTCCGATTGCTCATTATTGGTGTACAGAAATGCTACTGATTTTTGAGCATTGATCTTGTAGCCTGCAACATTACTGAACTCATTTATAAGTTCTGGAAGCTTTGTTGTAGATTTCTCTGGGCTTTCTATGTATAGGGTCATGTCATCAGCAAATAATAAAATTTTCACTTCTTCTTTTCCAATCTGGATGCATTTTATATCCTTTTCTTGCCTCAGTGCTCGAGCAAGTACTTCTAAGACAAAGTTAAATAGGAGTGGTGATAGTGGGCATCCTTGTCTTGTTCCCAATCTCAGAGGGAAGGCTTTTAGGATTTCACCATTGAAGATGATGTTAGCTTTGGGTTTTTCATATATATCCTTTATCATATGCCGCGGTCCAGCCGAGGCACGAGGGAGTAAGACTGAAGGTGGTCAAGGGCGTCGGCGAGAAAAGATGAGTCGTACACCAGTTGAGTGAGAATCCACGTATATCTTTTTATTCTTTTTATTCTTCTTATTCTACTTATTCTACTTATTCTACTTATTCTTCTTATTCTACTTATTCTACCTCAATGTAGGATAGCTC
>JAQZBX010080934.1:0-13741 GCA_029593785.1 Cabassous unicinctus | reverse complement strand
CTCCTTAATCCTTTGTTGCCTTGCGAATTACAAATTGGATGCAAGTATGGTGATAGTAAACTTGCCATTTGCCAAAAATCTCCACCAGGGAAATGTTTGACCATTTTGCAAATCTTAGAAGAAAAATCCTCAAATATTTAGTAACCCACAGAGTCATATGCACTTCCAACTTAGAGGACAGAGTTTTAAAGTAAGTGAAAATAAGATACTATAGATGGAAATCATGATTAACATCTATATGATGTTTTATGCTCCAGGACTATCCTTTGCAGTAAGAAGGTGGGGGTCAGATATTATCTTTCTTGCATAGATGAGCAGTCGGAGACTTTGCCAAATTAAGCAAGTCCCCTAAGAAGGAGCAGAACTGAGGCTTCCATTCTGTTCCCCAGACTTTATACCCTGTGATCTTTCTCCTAAGGCAGGCTGTCTCTGTGTAATTTGTAAACCCTGGGTCTTTGAGACACACAATGATGAAGGAAAATTACTATGGTTATTTAACCATTCTTATCCTTAGAGACAAGTAATACAAAGTTCAGCTACTTTCTTTACACAACATAATACTTTTACTAATACTTAATTCCACTCTGTCATCACTTCCAAAGCCCTTAGGACCACCCTAGTCTCTTAACTTCTGGGCCAGACGCCAGAGATATAGCAAAATGGTTAAGACCATAGACATTGGAGTCGAGACAACCCCAAGCTTTGTGTTGGCTCCTACTGTTTATAATTTGTGTAGCCTGGATGAGCTACATGTCTAGCAGAGTAAGTGTCCAGTAAATGTCAACTATCATTAACGGTAAAGAATTTGGTAAGGCATTGTTTTAATTTGGGAGCAATATACCAGAAATGCATTGGCTTTTACAATGGGCATTTGTTAGCTTAAAAGCTTATAGTTCTGAGGCCACGAAAGTGTCCCAATCAATGCATCGTGTGAAGTTCTTTCCCTGAAAGTCAGCTGGCTGTGATCCTCGTCTCCTGCCACGTGGCAAGGCACAATGGCGGCTCTGCCGAGCTCTGTCTTCTCCTCCAGGTTCACTTTCTCTACAAGCCCAGCTGTGGACGATCAGGCACATGGCAGGGCGTAATTGCGGCATCTCTCCCCTCTCCTCCAGGCCTCCTTGCTAGTTCTGCTTCCAGCTGCTCTGTCTGTGGCTTCCTCTCTCCTGGGTTCCTCTCTGAGTTCCTGGGTTCCTTCTATCTCTGCAGTTTTTTCTCTGTGTCTGTGGCCCTTTATTCCTCTGTTTTTACAGGACACCAGTAAGAGGATTAAGATCCACCCTGGGCTACACACTCCTGGAGTAATCGAATCAAATGGCCTTTAACTGATCTAATCTAATCACAGGTTCACTCTAGGTTCAATTTAAGAATGTAATTTTCTGGACTCAAACCAATTCAGGCAGCTGAACTTTGCAATCCAAGAATTAATAGGATGGTTTTCTTTGTATTTTACCATTTGTGTTCCCAATTGCTAATTATACTGAAAAACTTAAAAGGAGTCAGACGTGAAATAAATATCATCATACTCAATAAGATCTTCGATGGGGACAGTACCTTGTTTCTTTTCTCTTCTTCCTCCTCTGTCTTCTCCATTGCTACCCTCTGGCACTTTTTTTAGAGTAGACCTTCTTTATAAAGCAAGCTCCTCTCAGTTCAGCTTCCATCTGGTTGCTCATAATTTTCTGGTTTCTGTTTTCAATAGCTGGCATACTGAAGCCACAATTTGATTTTGCCCTGTCCCCTCCTACAGTGTCTTCATTCATTCATGCTTGCTTACATTCATGTCTTCAGAAACATTTGTTGAGAACTTTCTCCAGGATAGGCAGTGTACTAAATGCTGGATATCAGAGGTGTAAGGTACAGTCCTTGCCTCTCAGTGATTAACCATCTAGCAAGACAGAGAGCTATACATACATCTAATTTAAATACAGCTTGAAAAGTTCCCAATTTGTAGAAACACAGTGTGATATGAGCACAGCAGAGAAAGTTCTTTTTTGCATGAGGATGTCTCAGATGACTTGGTAGAGGAAATGGCATTAAACTAGTCTCAAATTTGAAATGCAGGGTATTCTTTGGTAGAAATAGATGGAAGGGTTTTCCAGGCAGAGAAACACCATGAGAAAAGTCATGCCAGTATCGAAGTACATGCTTTGTTTGAGAGACTATATAAAAGAATGTAAACTGCTCTCAGGTGAGTGACAGGAGATGAAAATGGAGAGTGGGGGCCAGTTTGTGAAGGGTGTGGTAAAGCTGGCTCGAGGAAATGCAGCTGCCAAAGTGCTGAAGAGGCACATTTTGTCCTTGAATGCCTGCAGCATTTCAGGTGGTTCTCGAGTTGGTGGGAGACTTTCACACACATACATACACAAAAAAAGTTAAATCAAGTCCTCATTTAATTGGCCATATCAAATTGTATCAGAAGCAAAGCTGGGGAAGCAGATGTGGCTCAACCAGTTGGTCGCCCACCTACCACATGGGAGGTCCCAGGTTTGGGTCCTGGTGCCTCCTAAAGAAGGTGAGCAGATGTTGCACCCACCGCAATGAGCTAGATGCCGCACCCGTAGCAATGAGCTAGATGCCTATACAAGCAGATGCCACAAGCCAGAAGATGTCAAAGCCTGTGGGAAAAGGATGTGGCTCAGGCCGTTGGGCACTCACCTCCCATGAGGGAGGTCCTGGGTTCGGTTCCTGGTGCCTCCTGGAGAAGGCAAGCAAACAATGAGCAGACAGAGGAGCAAACTATCTGGGGAAGGGAGAGGATTAAAAAAAAAGGATAAATAAAATTCTTTAAAAAAAAGCAAAGCTGGGGAGCTCAGTGGTTTGAGCACCTGGTTCCCATGTATAAGGTCCAGGTCCAGGCTTCAGTCTCTGGTACTTCCTAAAAGAAAAAAAGAAAAGAAAAGAATAATGGAAGCCAATGTGCCAGAGCAATTTACAGATCCTGAATACTAAAACAAAAGGTGATATTAAATATCAAGTATCTTAACTTTCTTTGGGCTGTTAAAAAAAAAAAAAAGTAACTGCAGTGAGAAAGGCATGTGAACTGGGAGCAAATGTAGCTCAAGTGGTTGAGCACCTGCTTCCCATGTAAAAGCTCCTGGTTTGGTTTGATCCTTGGTATCTCCTAAAAACAAAACAAACAAATGAGAAAAACAACTCAGGGGACCTGGTGTGGCTCAGTGGTTGAGCTCTGGCTTCCCACATACGAGGTCCTGGGTTCAATCCCAGCGCCAGTACTTAAAAACAACAAAAACAACAAAATCCTGAAGCTGCAGCTCAGGGCAGGCAGCTGCAGCATCCCCAGGCTGGCTTCCCCAGGCCTCAAGAACCCCTCATCTGGGTGGGGACAGGGAGCCACCTCTGGCTACTCTTTGTGTTCCCTGTCCTGGAAAGCCCAGTTCTTGCTCTGCACTGCCCTGGGGTGTGTGCTCCTCTAGGCATTCCTGGCTCCTGAGGCAGGCTCAGCATCCCTAATGCATAACCCTGTTTGGGGGAGGAAGTAAAGCAGTACCTGGGGTTTCTGAGCAATATCCCCACCTTCAGCTTTCCAAAATTCTTGAAAGCCCAGATTCCATGATAAGAAAATTCATATAGATGACACCAAACCCTAACATCCAAGCAAGAGGAGGTATTTTTTTTTGGTTTATTTTTTTAGTCTTTTACTTATAAGAAAAAGAACTGATAATGAAAGTACAATTTCCCAATTGTGATCGGTTATAAAATAAATACCCTTTCCTCTGCCCAAAAAGCTACCTCTGTCTGAGTATACCTAAGTTCTCAGTTTCCCCTGAAGCCTTTCCAGCTCCCAAGTAGATTGGTGTGGCTGCTACTCAGACCTTGCTCTTAATTACCCTCCTTCCTCTAAATGTTCATAACCATTTATATATCTTTCTCCCCATCAAGTCTGTAGCCTCCTTGAGGAAGGTGCTGTTGAATTCCCAGCGCCTAGCACAATTCCTGGAACACAGTACCGTTTTATTAAATACTCGTATGAATGACAGAACAAACGAATGAACAAGGCTGTCATTCAGTCCAAAATCCTGGGGCTCTCTCCACTGGGTACAGCACCAAACATGGATATCTGCCAGGTACTTGGAGGGCTGAATGAACGGTGAGAAAGAGGGGAGTCGGGAAAAGGTAAGGTAGTTGGAATATTAAATAAGAAAAAGATATCATGTTATTGAGTGCCCAGTTGGGTCAAAAATGGCCAACTTTTTTCTTTGCCCGGCTTTGGTGGGAGGAGGTCCCTAAACATGATTAAGATCAAGTTTACCTCTCAACAGTTTCTTGGGGAGGGCTTAGAACCTGATTTATTTTATTTTTAAAAAGATAGATGTTTTTATGCCCAAATGTTTTTCATACATGTCATACCTGCAATGACCCTCTTCATTGAGAATCATAGGGCTTATCTCCTTCCTTATAACTTTTTTCTTAGGTCATATTTATTGAGGTTTTTACATAGAGTAGAATTCACCTTTTTAGTGTACAGTTCTATGAATTTTTACATATGCAAAGATTTGTTTATCCACTCCTGTTAAAATATAGAAGCTTATTACCCACCCACCCCCAGATTCTCTCGTGTCCTTCCCTCACCCTCAGTCCTGGCCACCACCGATTCCTACAGTTTTTCTTTTTCCAGAGCTCTGGATAAATGGACTTATGCAGTGGGTAGCCTTTTAAGTTTGGCTTCTTTTACTGGACATAATGCATTTGAGATTCATCCATGTTATTGGTATATCAGTCTTATTGCTGAGTAGCATTCCATCATATTCATATATCACAGATTGCTTATTCTTTCACCAGTTGGTGGACATTTGTGGCTACGTTTTTGGCTGTCATGAACAATCCTGTACTGAGCATTCACGTACGAGTCTTTGTGTGGACAATATGTTTTCATTTCTCTTGGGAGGTACGTAGGGGTAGGCTTGCTAGGATGGTGTTTTGTTTTGCCAGGCTGCTATCACAGATGCCACACAATGGGTTGGCTTAAACAGCAAGTATTCATTGCTCACGGTTTTGAGGTTAGCAGAAGTCCAACATCAGGATATAGATAGGGCATGCTCTGTTCTGAAAATCTATAGCAGACTGGTGCTGGCTCCCAGCAGTCCTTGGGGTCCCTTGGCTTGCATCTCTGCCTGCCGTCAAATGGCGATACCCTCTCCATTCTCCATGTGACATCTGGCTCCTCTTAATAAGGCCTCCAGTGATCCAGATTGAAATCTACCCTCATTCATTTGGGCCACACCATAACTAAAAATAACATCTACCACAGGGACACCGATTAAGATGAACACATGTGTGTGCTGGGGACGTAATTTATCCTGTCATCGATGACATGCCAAGGAAACTAGTTTTTCTTCTGCATGTTCTGAGGAGTCATCAGTGCATTTTAAGCAGAGGGAGACATGGACAGATTTGGCTTTCAGAAAGATCCGCGGGACTGTGTGGAGCAATGGACAAGAGTACAGCCTGGGAGCTCATTTAAGGAAGTGTTGCTTTTATATCCACCTTGTGGGAGATATATACCTTGAGGAACAAGGATAGGACATAAAGTGATGCGAAGATTCTGTTTGTTTTTATTGGTGAACAACTTCTTCCCATGTGCCATAATATAAAAACGTCTTCTAATGACTAAGTGAAAATGAAAGGGCGTCAACATTAATATTTATGCAACATATGTTGCATATTTAGTGCCTTTCTCATACCTTTAATTATTCTTTTATTTTCCTTCTTTTGCCATTTTATTTTATCTTGATGTTTCAACGATGACATGGCAAGGGAAGTAAAGGTTTGAAATGGAACTGGTCACTTTTTTTCCCTTCTTTGTGATTTTTGTAAAGGGTGAAATAATTGTAATTGCAATGATTTAAAAAAATCAACTCTAATATAGAATAGACAGCTTCTCCCTAAACCATTTTTAAAAATCCACATTCAACAAAATGAGTAACTCTTTCCTGGACCTAATGTGTCTGTCTACTTGGAAATATCTTTAACATTTAAATTAACTGAAAATGAGAAGCACAGGATTTGAGTTCAAAGAGACCATAAGAGGTACCAGCCCAAGTTATTCATTTTGTTGAGGAGAAGACTAAGCCCTGGGAGTGTGGGTGAATTCACCAGTGTCCCCTGCCTAGAAGAGGCCAGAGCCATCTCGAGAACCCATTGAGGAAGCTTCTCGAGGCTGGAGCCTGTGCCACCCCAGAACTAGAAGGAAGAGGTGGGTCTGTGTTGTTTCACAATTGGGAAGATTGCCTCAGGCTTTTTACACTCTTTAAGGTAAAAATAGTAATGATAGGATAAGATTTGAATAGCTTCAAACAAAGGAGGACAAGTTAGGAGCTATTAAACTTGAAGATGTAGGAAAAGACAGGACAAACTAATTTTCCTGGTAACAGGTGGACTGGCATCGATCTTTGGTGATGTAATTGAAATATTTTGACACTAAGTTACCTTACATTATGGCCTTCTAATGAACATCTTGTTTTACTGTTGATTATTTTGGATGTCTTCAACTGCCAACATATTTTTCATCACTAAATTTCATGGTAACTTTATTATCTGAAAGACACATCAGGAAGAAATGATGCTTTCTGTGGTAAAGGCTTCTGCAGAGGTCTGTGCCGGGCTTTCCTTTGAGGCTTTCCTTGAGGTTTCGCTGCCATCTGCTGACAGGCACTTTTGCTAAAGCAAAATGCGCAATTGGCCTACATTAGTCAGCCCTGAGATGACAGGACACCAGTTCCCACCACCATAAATCCACATCAGTCAAATGCCAATTCCTCCTGTTTTGATATCCTCAGCAGATATGCTAATATATAATGGCGTGTAGTTGCAAATGCCCATTATGTTCTATTTCTTCAGTCTCTGCCTTAGGCATATATTTCTCAACAGTGCAGGGACTGGGGATTAGGGAAGGGGAGAAGAGGAAGGTGGAGTTAGAAATAAAAGAGCCTAGCAAAAATGTTTAAAGGCATAAGAAATGAAAAAGGGAAGGAGATCACAGTGTCAGCTTTACTACTGATAAGAACTGAACTGAAGGATGGGAGTTTGGATGAGCAGGAATAGTAAACCCTAGAATGAGACCTGCCTGTCCAGGCAGTACAGAACAGCCCTGGTTCTCCCACATGGGGGCCTCTCCCTGTGCAATGTGGCGTAAGAGCCAGTCAGTACACAAGATGCTCTCAGGAGGCAGAGAAGGGGTGATACTGAGCTGCTCCAGCTTGTTCTTTCCCCCAAGTCAGCAATTAGAGAAGTTTCACCACCTTCCCTGGGGAGAGGGGCAGAAGCAAAAGCCTAAGGGTTTCTAAGAAACTTTCCCCCTTTTGGAAACCTCAGGAGTGAGAAATAAATGTTCCTTTTCTCCATGGGGGCCCGAAAGGGGACGTATGAAGGTACCAACCCTTTTGGAACCTCAGTGGCCTCATCTGTGGGGTCCACTTCCCTATGTCTGGGAGGCTGAGAGAATAAAATGTGATATATGTTAAGCACTCGGTGTGGTCCTGGCACAGACCACATGTGAAATAAATAATAGCAATCCTGCTTGGTCTTCTTTTGGGTAAGTCCTTTTGTTCCTTCTTTGCCCTTATTTTACTTGCCATCCCTAACAGGGTTTCTAATTTGGACAACTGGTGAATTTTGGGACATCCTCACAAACACGGCGTGCATGATGAAGAATAGATTTGTGAGTGGTGGCAAATTTAATTTCTGATATACCGAATTTGAGGCACCTGTGTTAGTAGGCAGTTGCATTTATAGTTTTTGTAAAGCAGGAGAAAGTGAGCTAGTTAATTTTTAGCTCAGTTTGAAAAGAGGGCTAAAGACCAATTCCTGAAGAACCAACATCTTGGGGATGAACAGAGGAAAGGATACACAGGGGAGACAGAGAAGCCAGAGAATCAGGTCATGGGGAGGGAGCATTTCAGGAAGGAGGGAGCAGTCAGCTGCGACAGATGCTGAGGAGGGTCAGGTAAGGAACAAGCAGACCTGTAGAGAAGTCAGGCGCCCGTAGCTCTCCGCAGAGCACTTACCTCAGTGCCAGGCACTCACTAAGTGCTTCACATGCAATATGGCGTTCACTTCTCACAAACACTCTCCCCACTGTATAGATGAGAGCGGTGAGAGTCAGGAAAGTTTGGTGCCTTGGCTAAGGCCACAGTTCCTGGATGTGACAGAGCTCCCCTTCCTTCAGGGAGACTGGGCGGGCCCATGTGGTGGGTTGAGAGGGGTCCAGGGGTGAGGGGGGTGGGTAGTAAGATGGGCCACTGTGAAGGGAGGGGAGGTCGAGGTCTTGGTTGGTTTGTTGGTTGGTTGGTTGGTTGGTTTGAAGATGGCAGAGACGTAGCATATTAAATTCTGCGGAAGGCTTGGGAGAGAGCCAGAGAGCCGGAAGCCATTCTGAGGAGATGTAGAAAGCAGAGCACAAGTGTGCGTGGAGAAGGTAATCTTCGGAAGAAGAGTCCAATCCACCTATATGACAGGGAAGATCAGGAGTAATGAAATATATAGGTTTCATGTCAGAAAACTGAGGAAATTCTCTTTATTGTTTCCATTTGCCTGGAATACCTTGTCCATCCCTTCGTTTTTATCTTTTCTGAATCTCTAAGTATGTTTCCTGAACACGGTATGTGATTGGGTCTGGCTTTGAAAGCCAAGTTGAAAATCTTTTTCTTTTAATAGGTACATTGTCTCTTCACTTTTGTTTTATGACTGATATGTTTGGTCCCAACTCTGTTACAATACTTTATAATTATGTGTATTGTTATATTCGCTATATTTCTCTCTTCCTCTCCCCATCCCCCCTTCCCCACCTCCAGCCCCTTTCTCTATCTGGAACATACTGCTTGTCCTTCAAGGCTCAGCCCATCGTTGTCCCTCTCCTGGTCCCCCGGGCAGGATCATTTACTCCGGTTTCTGGGAGCACTCCATGGGTCCATCCACCCCAGCAGGCACTGTCAGGGGCTTCAGTGGCTGGATGTGACAGCCATGGGGGATGACGTCTCCTCACATTGATTATCAGGGTCTTGCACAGAGTCAGGCATGTCGCAGATATTTTTAAAATGTTTGTTAAATAAGCAGAAAAACTCAGACTGCATTAATACATGGTGCGCCCTTCAGAAGCTTGTGGGTTTGAAAAAGGACTAGCATAAGAATACGAATAATGACAATAAAAGACATAAGGGGAAAGTGCCACAAAAGAAATGTGCCGTGGACTTAGTGGGGAGAGAGAGAGCAGGACCCCACACTGAGTGAATCAGGAGAAACTTTCCAAGGCATGAGGTGTTGAGCCAGTTGTTAAAGGATAAGCGGGTTTTAGACTGACAAAGATAAGGGATACGTCATTTTATTTAGAGAAAGTAGCATGAAAAGCTATCACTGGGCTTATCTGGGAAATGAAAGTGGGGCGATTGGTTAGCAGAAGGAGGGAGATAGCCAGGGCTGTAGGTCCTTGGTGCCCCAGAGGGCCTCCCATGCTAGACCAAGAAATTCTGTCCTGCTGGCCTCCCTTGAGAGTAGCTGCCCATTTTTGTCTTTATCTGTTTCAGAAAAATGGTAGACATATTGAAAACTGATTTTAAGTTGTCCTCTTGGCTTAGCCAAGAAGTTGATCATGAGACATGAGAAATCACACCATCCATTCTCATTTCAGAAACTTAAACAGTATCCCTGTGAGTTTCAGGATGCCCATCTCCACCTAGTTCCAAGAGTATGTTTGAGCACCTAAGGAGGGCCTCTGTGGGCCCCTGTGGCTTAGCAGTTACTGACTTTGTCCTGCTTTTTGGGGAGGGGGTAGATAGGAAGGTAGCTGGAGAGCGCTGGCTCCCACAGTTATATGTTCACGACAAAGGCTGTGTTTCTCACTACCTGTAAATCACTATTATTGACTATTTCTAGAAGAAACTAAAGAAATAAATACCTCTTTTTTCTTTCAGTTAAGAAAAAGAAGCCCAAACTTTTAAATAAATTTGATAAGACTATTAAAGCTGAACTCGATGCTGCAGAAAAACTCCGCAAAAGGGTAGGTTGGCTTTTTTGTTTTACGCAGCAATTTGCAATGTTTTAGTTATTAACTAAACTCAGGCATTCCTGAGTTTGTTAAAAAATAAACAATAAATGTAAGAAAAATATTCTTTGAATATTCAGAGTGGATTTTCCCCCAGGCACATTAGCATTCCCGATGAAGTAAATCAAATGGAAAAGAATTGCAGCCTTGAAATGACAAAATTGAAATAGAACTTGCTAAATTTAGGCCAGCCAGCTTAGGTTCTAGTACATCTCCATTAGCTTCTAATTGTGTGGCTTTGGGCAAATCAGCCATTCTGTACTTGATCTTATCCAAAAGGCCAAGAAGCGATAAATCAGTCATTCTGCACCTGAGTTTCCTTATTTTAAAAAATGATGATAATATGTGCTCTTCTTACTTCCTTCTTGGTTTGTGTAAAGATAAAGATCAAATGAGATTAAAAAAAAATAACCTCAATACTGTCAAGCACCATACAATTTTAATTTTATGGCGTCTTGATGCAAAAAGAAGAAATAAATTAGTCCAGTACTCTCAGGATAGTTACTGTTAGATGAAATGATGGTGGGTTAAACATTATTCTCACTTATGATTCACCTCACACACCCCCAGCTTTCAGGATAACTATTTTATGTTTTACTGTATCATTAGCTTATTTGAAATGTGATTTGCATTACTTTATAGATATTAGGGTTTTTGTCCACAATGAGCTGACACTAGATTGAACTTATTTCTAACCTTAATTCAATCATACTTCATCTATTTATCAGGCCCAAACAAATTTATTGTAATATATTTAATCACAGCTTCACTTAATTATCTACTTGCTTTTCATGGTAATTTTTCTTTCTTTACTCTGTACTTGAATTCAGATTCTGTGTAGTGCCCATTAGTTTTTCTGTTATATTCTTTTGAATCAAGTAGCCATTGGTCGCAGAAGATGAATAATGGGACTGTGAGTAAACAAACAACAATTTAAAAAACTCCAGCTAATAATGTAAAGTGGGAGAATGTACTTCCCCCACATTTATTGGAAATATGCCAACAAGCATGAACACTTCTGTAACTAGCATTAGACAAGATTCCTAAGCGTAGGTTGGCCTTCCCCTGTTCACAAGCAGATAAAATTGTAGTAACCCCAAATAGTGTGGTAGCAAAGTCATTTTTCACTGCCCCTAAATTTAACCATGTGGAATGATTTCTTCTTAAGTCCATCTTGTTTAACTTTATGAAGTGAAAGCATTTTCTGTTTGTGGGAAACTTGAATTTCTTAATGGAAATGAAATATGATTCTTCTTTTCCTAGCACCCTCTACTTTCTCTGTACTAAATGTCGTATCTGAAAATGTTAGATGCCTATTTCCAAGGTGGCTTTAGGAATGAAGAACAAAGGAAAAGCTTTAAAGAAGGATTTTTATTTAATTGTAATTAAATGGTAAAGAAGGGCTCCGTTGCAGATAAGTCATTGGGACATAAAAGCACAGGAGCAGTCCATGGGGAATTCTCTGGTTCTAGTATATTTGGAGAAATTATGATGCCTTCCTCATGGAACATCGTGACTCTTATTATAACAGAGTAAATGAAGGAAGAAGTGGCCACATATGCAGTTCTTGCTTCCAGAACAGCAGGGAGACATGTTATTGATGGAATCATCTGCATAATTAAGTCTTTTATAGATGGTCTTGTGGAATGATGAAGCTTTCTGCATTGGAATAGATGAGGCCTGTGCTGGCACTGCTAAGTCGTGCCCTCAACAGAACCCATCTGGTCTCAGTTCAAATCTCAGGTTCAAGGTTCACATATTCTACTACATGAAAATATGTGGTCACTTTTTTACCCCCAAATATTTACAACAGATCGTATTTTATCATCTATTTTTAAAAATAATATTTTTATTTAACCCCTCCAAAAAGAATTTGAAGAGGTATATTGAAAGATATTGGTTTATTTGTTGGATTTATGTATTATTCATTAGATTATAAGTGGAAGAAATGGAAAATTTAATCACCCTAGAGTAAGGTCAATAGATGAAAATTCACACCACAAGGCTCTAACCAAGTGCTAGCCGTGAATTAAACTGTGTAGGCAGAGCGGGGGGAGCAGAACCAGATGATAAGATTAATAGTAAGAATAGATGTCCAGAGAGAAACATCCTGCGGTAGATGTCCAAAAGGGTGCACTGATATACTGGACACATCCCTCCCTAACATCACACCAGTAAGTTCTGCAATACCTTCACGGGGCTGGTTCTTAATGTGTGGTCCAAGTACCTGTCTTTTCAATGAACTACCTTGATCCTAGGATAAAATATAAGCTATGTTGAGGAATGGGTGCTTTTCAGGCAATTCTTGTATCTTGCTGTTGAGTTTTTTAATATGCATTGAACAATAGCGTTGGGAACTATATTCACCTGTAAGAACCTGGGGAAGGGAAATTCTTTCAGGCTTAAAGTAAGGACATTTACTCTGCCGGCCAGTGGAGGTGAATGCAGGGCTGATGACCACTTAGGAAGGCCATGCAAGTCCAAAGGTGTGCCTATAACAGAGCCAAAAGAGTCTTAGTGGAAGTCGATGTAGCTCCGTGGTTGAGTGCCTGCTTCCTATGTACGAGGACCCAGGTTTGATTCCCGGTACCTCCTAAAAACAAACAAGTGAAAAAACCAACTCTCCTTGGAGAGTGGATGTAGCTCAAGTGATTGAGCGCCTGCTTCCCATGTACGAGGTCCTGGGTTCAATCCCTGGTACCTCCTAAAATTAAAAATTAAAAAAAAAAAAAAAAGAGGGTCTATTAGTTTTACCACTTTGACTTTTTCATGACTGGCCCCTTCATCTTGCACCTGCACAGACATACTCCACCCACATACCACAATAATTAATAACAGCTAACATTTTTCAGTACTCTCTTTGCTGTGTGCAGTATTGACAAGCACTTTGTGTATGTTACATTTAATCTTCACACCAAACTTGGGAGATACCCACTGTATTAGTCTCCAAGGGCTACTGTAACAAAATACTGCAAACCTGGTGGCTTGAAACAACAGAAATGTGTTCTGCCACAGATGGGAAGCAAGAGGTCTGAAATCAAGGTGTCAGTAGGGCCATGCTCCCTCTGAAGTCTCTAGGGAAGAATCCTTCCTGCCTCTGCCTCTTTCTGACGACTCCAGGGCAATCCTTGGCATTCCTTGGCTTGTAGCTGCACCGCCCCATTTTCTGCCTTCATCTCTCCATGGCTTCTTCCCTGGCGCCTGTGTGTGTCTTCTCCCCTTCTTTTAAGGGTACCAGTTTATATTAGATTTAGGGCCCACCCTAATCCAGTACAACCTCATCTTAACATCATTACATCTACAAAGACCCTATTTGCAAAGCCCTACCGGGGACTAGGGCTTCAACACAGATTTTGGAGGACACAATTCAACCCACTGCAGTCACACGCCTCGTGAGTGGTGGAGCCCAGATTTTAACCAGTCTGGCTCTGGAGCTTGCACTTGTAACCACGACCCAGTGCATGTATCTTCCCACTAACCACTCAGCATCACGAGGAGGCACGTGAGAGGGAAAAGAGAATCTCTCTCTTAGATACCAACCTGAAAGACTGATTTTAAGGAACTTTAATGTTCATGCTGCCTGGCACCGTGCTGTTTAGTCTGGTCTTTCAGAAATTCGTGTAAATAACAGTGGGTCATACTTTATGGTTTCATTTTCACAGGCACTTTTTTTTTTTTTTTTTT